>JAZAVI010001311.1:0-20994 GCA_036326025.1 Chrosomus eos
TCAAACACTCACATGAGCGGCTGATCTGCAAACCACACATACTTAACAGTGTTAAATTTGAAAAATAGTGTTTGATAGAAGTCTTTCACAATATTTTCTTCAGATAACTCCAAATTTCTCCCACACACTGGACTTGATTTTTGATGACTTTTGTCGACAACTTTACAATCCCCACTAGCTATTCTTTTCTTCAACTCCTCAGCATCCATCTCGACAACTGCAGATCGCGGCATCGCGCGCGCGGTTATGAGGAATTTTTAAAAGTGAAAGTAGTAACGTTATAGGTCCTGGGAGGGCGTGGCGCGTGGGCACAAATAAACTGATGTGGATTTTTTATTATTTTATCAACTTGAAATACAGCCATATTTTTGTAGATGTGTTCCTAAAAATATGTATATTTTACGTTTGCATTGTTTTAAACCCGTGTTACCCGTGTGTATGTTGCTTGAGTGATTTGAGTGATAGGCTTTGCCCTATTTAATTTAGGCCTATGTTATTTATATTTCATAATTTTTTTTTCTGTGACATTTTTTTTCTCTGCTGACAGTAATACATATATTTATATTGACACGAACACAATTTTTGTATAGCATTTATAATTGTTATAGGCTACTTAATCTCTCTCTTTCCGTTAGAGACATTTGAATGAGAGATTCTAGAAATGAGATCTAAATTTTGTGGATCCGTCAGGTCGGGATATAAAAAGCGGATGAACACAGAGGGTATTTTAAGCGGTTTAATTTGTATCCATAGGCCTACTCCGTGTAGCTGGCCCGCCATCTACTGGCTAAAAAAAATATTGGCCCGCGGCCAAAGTTACTTGCCGACCCCTGATGTAGATGTTCCAAACTCCACCGACGACCAGATGACCGATGTGCCAGACCATTTGAAAGTTGAAAAGGAAGATGACTTGGTTGGAAAGAAGGCCCGCATTGCCTACCTTGACAACCTGAAGATGCTTGCTTCATTTATGCAATTTCCAATGAAAGCATGCACCTTTTCGAATCAAATTACTGGGGAAAAATGCCCAGGAAGACCACCATTTCAGGTTGAAATGAAGCCTTGAGGAAGTGGTCTTGTCATGGAATAGGTAAGCAAACAGTATTTGCTTTAGTTGTGCGTATGTGTGTACTACACTCAATAGTTGTGCGTTAGAGGAGAAGCAGTGACTGACTCTGGGAAGAAATCTAACTCTGATTTGAGTAGCATAGCTATTTCAGTAATCAAAATGTTCATCGCTTCATGGAGTTGCAACTAAAAGTTTTCTGTTGAATAATCAAGAACTTTCAGTTATTTGTAGGTTAGTTTGGTCTAGTGTAGTAGTATTTGAGTTAGTAAGTGCTTTGCTTTTCTTATGGTTTTTTTTCTTTTCATATTTTACTATTAGACAGATCTACAATTTGTAGTATTTTTTTTTTTTTTTTTTAGTTACAGACGATACTACAATAAGCGGTCCAAATGCTGGAGTGTCTACACTTTGAAGGAGAAAAAGGAATACTACATTCCAGACCTGCAGAGGACCATTGTTGCAAAGAGGCTGCAAAGTGAAGGTGGTCTTCCTAGGAAACTGACCCTCAGGCCAGATGATCCCAGGCACTTGGGTCTTCTGGCTCCAGTACAGCCACCCCCTACAGCAGAGCTAGTTAGGGCACATGTGACTCGTGGTGAAGGTTTTCCCCAAAGTTAATTGCTTGTGTGTTTGAGTGCGTGCGTGCGCCATGCATATGTGTGTAAATACTTTTGTGAAGGTGTGAAATTAAAAGTTTGTCATGTTTTTCAAAACCATTTGTATTTATTTTCAAACAACTGAATATGATAAATAGAACAAACAATTTACATCAATTTTATTTTCAAACAACTAAATAGGATAAATGGAACAAACTATTTACATCAAATTAACTATAATAGATTACATGAGCCGGCAAACCCTAAAACCCATGTACTGTCCTCTTGGGTCTGGAAAAGTGTCTCTGATTCACCACACACAGCAGCTGTTGCCCACCTCCTAGGCGACCATGCTGCCAGAGAACAAACTGGCGATAGGCTGAGTGTCTATTTTCCCTATTTGTCTATTTTGACATGCCCTGACATTTGTGCTTATTTCAGCTACTTAAAACATACCATTTGCCAACATATAAATTTGCTGTATTCAGCACAAACTCTGCTACAATAATATGTGAGCAAAATGGATGTACATGTTTGCATTTTATAGAAAAAAAATAATATGCGTGGTTAGTACGTTTTGGGAAAAAGAATGTCCACAATAAGGCCATTTAACACATACTGAATAGTTGTCCACAATACTTTTGAGTTACTATTCTTGTAGGCTAGAATTTTCTGGGCTAGAACAATAATATACAACAATATAACGATTTAAATTTCTTGCGTCAGTTTTTGGGTCAGCAGTGCTGTATGCGGGGTATGTGTGAATGGTCATGAATATTTTTTTGTGATTTACACCTGGGAAGACTAAAGACACTCCCCCAATGTGCTAATGCCCCATCAAGGTGCTGTGAGGCAGCCTGAACTAAGAATGATTCACTGATGAATAAAAAGTTAAAAAGAACAGCATTTATTCAAAATAGAAATCTTTCCTAAGAACATAAAGACTTAAAGTCATTCATATCACTTAACACATCCTTTCAAAAAAAAAAACATAAAAAGACCAAACTTGTTTTTTATATATATTAAACAAAATGCATTCAAAGAATCCTAAAAAAAACTATCACAGATTAAAAAAAATTAAGCAGCACAACTGTTTCCAACATTGATTAAAAAAAATATATATATCAGAATGATTTCTGAAGGCTGATGGTGATGTAAACACAATTAGGCTACATTTACGGTGGCCGAGAGGTGCAAAACAAATCACTATTATAAAAACAAAATAACAATTCAGAAAACACAATAACAATTCAGAAAACACAATAACAAGTCAGAAAACACAATAACAATTCAGAAAACACAATAACAATTCAGAAAACACAATAACAAATCAGAAAACACAATAACAAATCAGAAAACACAATAACAATTCAGAAAACACAATAACAATTCAGAAAACACAATAACAATTCAGAAAACACAATAACAAATCAGAAAACACAATAACAATTCAGAAAACACAACGACATTTCAAAGAAAACGGAAAAGGTAGGTACATTTTGAGAATGGCAATCTTGTCGCTGATTGGACGAGACACCTGTCAATCAAGCTTTACAGGAAGTAAGTAATTTGTGATCAAAATGGAACACACACATTAAACATTACTTTGAAGAAGGACAATCATATGCCGTGATTGCGGACATTCAAATGAGCTTGTGGTCAAATGGCTTAAGTTTATCGCACCCATCAACATGCCAACGATAGTTCGGTCCCATGGAGTGATATGCAGACATCCCAAGTCTCCCGGAAGTTCCCCGCACATTGATAGCGGCTCCCTGATGCCCGCGAATTAGTTAAAAACTCGGAGCTCTAGAGCTCGCGAGCTCCAAACCGTGTAGCGCACGGCAGAGAGGTAGAGACAGAGAGCGAGAGACCTTGCTTGTGTGTGCAAATTATGCGTGTGTGCCTCACGAAGCATGCAAATATTTTTTAGTAATCTTGTAGATAGTTTTAATATCGTGGTATTTCGCCAGCATGTCCACATCACGGCATATGAATGTCCTTCTTCAAAGTAATGTTTAATGTGTTCCATTTTCGCATTTAGCAGAACAAAGTTGATCACAAATTTATTAATTCCTGTAAAGCTTGATTGACAGGTGTCTCGTCCAATCAGCGACAAGTTTGCCATTCTCAAAATGTACCTACCTTTTCCGTTTTCTTTGAAATGTCGTTGTGTTTTCTGAATTGTTATTGTGTTTTCTGATTTGTTATTGTGTTTTCTGAATTGTTATTGTGTTTTCTGATTTGTTATTGTGTTTTCTGAATTGTTATTGTGTTTTCTGATTTATTATTGTGTTTTCTGAATTGTTATTTTGTTTTCTGAATTGTTATTGTGTTTTCTGAATTGTTATTGTGTTTTCTGACTTGTTATTTTGTTTTCTGAATTGTTATTGTGTTTTCGGAATTGTTATTGTGTTTTCTGAATTGTTATTGTGTTTTCTGAATTGTTATTGTGTTTTCTGATTTATTATTGTGTTTTCTGAATTGTTATTTTGTTTTCTGAATTGTTATTGTGTTTTCTGAATTGTTATTGTGTTTTCTGACTTGTTATTTTGTTTTCTGAATTGTTATTGTGTTTTCGGAATTGTTATTGTGTTTTCTGAATTGTTATTGTGTTTTCTGAATTGTTATTTTGTTTTCTGAATTGTTATTGTGTTTTCTGACTTGTTATTTTGTTTTTATAATTGTGATTTGTTTTGCACCTCTCGGCCACCATATACATTACATCTGTAAAATATTACATCTATGCACTTACTCAGTATGATTCTCGATCGCACTGAGCACTGCAGCCACATGCCCAAACAAAACAAAAAAACTGTTAGCACATTATCCAAAGTAAACTGATGGACAATTAAGATGCACAATGTATCTGTTGATGGAAAGAGAAACATCTATTGATGGGTAGACCACGTCACCGCGAGTATCTGTTTATGGCCCATATAGACCGCACGCATTTACTGATACACTCAATGAACGGCTGTACCTAATACAAATAAAACATCTCCAGTTAACTAGTAGAGCATTCGTTTAGTCCGCTCTTAAATAAGAGATCTAGCGCAAAAATGTTTTGTTTTTGAACTCAAGCTGAGCGCTCGTGTCCGCTGCTATCAGTGTCATGGAGTCAGTGTTCTCTTGTGGCGGCGCGCGCGCAGTCTTCACTCGGACGCGCTCTTCAATCTATCACCGTTCATATCACACTATTCATTCTGGTGAAATCACAAAATAAAATGCACACAAACGTGTGTTCTATATACGTGTGTGCTTGATATAGACTGTAACCACTGATGAACATATTCGGTTTTGATGAGAGAAAAAAAACTATAGCCTACCGAGGGCGGATTCGAACCCGTAACCTCTGACACACTTGGCAAAAGATCTGCCACTGGACCACAGAAGAACTCAAACAAAACTTGCAGATCGATATATTTCACTAAATCATTATAACCTAAGCAGTTATTCAAAAAGTCTACACGAGTGTATAGACCTACACGAATGTTAGGTATATTGTGAGGTAATATTTCCTATGTCAAAAGCTAGCCAAAACTTGACGCGTACGTATTAATGCGTAGGGACACACACACGCAAGGTCTCTCTCTCGCGCTCTCCTTCTCTCTGTCGTGTGCGCGTGTAATTAATGCTTACTCTAGCACACACACGCAAGGTCTCTCGCTCTCTCTCTGCCTCTCTGTCGTGCGCATATTCAACGAAAACTATAATATAAAATATATATATATATTAACAATGAAATACGGGACAAAACATGATTTTTTCATAATAAGTCGGGACACTCAAATTAGAGTTGAAATACGGGACTGTCCCGGGAAAAACGGGACGTCTGGTCACCCTATACATAGTGCCAGTAAAGGCGATACAGACCACGTCAGGCTATGGCAGACGTGTCATTTAACTTATTAAGTCGATGTACCATCACAAGGGTCTTGGAAATATATTATGAAGGTTGAAAAGTGTTACTTAGTGTTACTTTAACAGGATCTAATGATGTAGGATCTAATGATGTATAACACTTATATGTAAGAGTAATTTGATTCTCTTTTGCACTGATAAGGAAAAAATCCAGCAAAACGCATCGGTGCATTTGCCGACCCCAGAGGGTTAAACTAGTGCTGATGTTGATTTATTTTTTACTGTTACATGAATAGTTTACGGGTAAACTACTCTTAAAGATTCTTCAAATGTCTATTTTGGTAGAGCATATTTTTGTCTCAAATTTTTATAGTGCCTGTTCATAACTAAGTTCATGTTCATTGTTAATCAATAAATGAGAAATTGTATCTTGACATTTTTAATTGTCACAATGCAGTCAATAAAAGTGCAATAAAAAAATGAATTCCAATTTTTAAGTTTGCAACTTTCAAGTTAATTTATTACAAAAAAATGTTGGAACATTAAATGCAAGTTTTCACAATTCATTATTTTTGTACAAATTAAACTCTAAACTTAATAAAGTTATGAAATGACAGACATTTGATTGGTGGCGACTTAAATCATGTTTATTTTCTGTATAAACGTTTTATACAACAACAATAATAATATAATAATAATAAATTGAATTTGTATAGCGCTTTTCTCGAACTCAAAGTCGCTTTACAGGGCTGGTGAATAAGCAAAAAAAAAAAAAAAATAGGGCTAAGGATAGGCAGAGGTGAAGAGATGGGTCTTAAGGCGGGACTGGAAGATGGTGAGAGACTCAGAGGTGCGGATCTCATGGGGGAGGGAATTCCAGAGCCTGGGAGCTGCCCTGGAAAAGGCTCTGTCCCCAAAACTGCGGAGCTTGGATTTGTGGATGCAGAGGAGACCGGCTGAGGTGGATCTGAGGGACCGTGAGGGTTGGTAGGGGGAGAGGAGGTCAGTGAGGTATGAGGGGGCCAGGTGGTGGATGGCTTTGTAGGTAAGGACCAGGATTTTGTATGTGATCCGGTGGGGAATAGGGAGCCAGTGTAGTTGTTTTAGGACTGGAGTGATGTGGTGCCAGGATTTGGAGCAGGTGATGAGTCGTGCGGCAGCATTCTGGACCAGTTGAAGTCTTTTTATGTAGTTTGAACTGATACCAAGGAGTAGTCAGTTGCAGTAGTCCAACCGTGAGAAGATGAAGGCGTGAATGAGTCTTTCAGCAGCAGAGGGTGTGAGGGAGGGTCTGATTTTGGCGACGTTGCGGAGGTGAAAGAAAGAGGTTTTTATGACATGACGGATGTGAGGTTCAAGGGAGAGTGTTGAATCAAAGATCACGCCGAGGTTGTAGATCTGAGTGTCATCGGCATAACAGTGGAAATTCAGCTTGAAGTGACGAAATATCTGACCAAGGGGGAGGATGTAAATGATGAAAAGGAGGGGGCCGAGTACGGATCCTTGGGGAACGCCATGGGTGACTGTGGCTGTTGCAGAGGTGTGATTATGAATAGAGATGAAGTGGGATCTGTTAGAAAGGTAGGAACGGAGCCAGCTGAGTGCAGTACCTTCGATACCAAGGTCTTTGAGTCTGGTGAGCAGGATGTTATGGCTCACGGTATCGAAGGCTGCACTCAGGTCAAGAAGAATAAGGATGTTAAGGGAACCGGTGTCAGCAGAGGTGAGGAGGTCATTGAGGACTTTGAGGAGAGCGGTTTCTGTGCTGTGGAGGGGGGCGAAAACCGGATTGGAGAGGTTCAAATTGGTTGTTGGCATGAAGATGGGTTTGTAATTGTAAAGCGACTATACGTTCCAGAGTTTTAGACAGAAAGGGGAGGGTGGAAATTGGGCGGTAGTTGTTGAGGGAAGAGGGATCCAGACCAGGTTTTTTGAGGATTGGGGTGACAGCGGCAGTTTTGAAAGCAGAGGGGACAGTTCCAAGGGACAATGAGGAATTGAAGAGGTTAGTGAGGTAGGGGCAAAGGACGGGGAGGCAGGACTTCAGGAGTGGAGTAGGGAGGGAGTCAAGTGAGCAGGTAGTCGGTTTGGAAGAACTGATGAGTTTAGAGATTTCAAGAGTAGTGACCAAGTTGAACTGGGAGAGGAGGCAGTGTGGAGGAGGGGGAGGGAGGTCAGGAGGGATGGGGGGAAAAGGGGCCGTGATAGGTGCTGGAGTAGATACTGGAAGATCGGATGCAGGGGATATAGATTGATAAATGATATTGATTTTATCAGCGAAAAAGTGAAGGAATGAGGTGCAGAGATCCGGAGTAGAGGTAAGGAGGGTGTTGGTCCGAGGCTTGATGAGGTTGTTCAATGTGGAGAAGAGGGTTCTGGGGTTTAGACAGGGGTTGGTGAGGATGGTGGAAAGGTAGGCAGATTTGGCGGCAATGAGGGCATCTTTGTAGGCAATGAGGTGGAGTTTATAGGCTTCATGGTGGACTATGAGAAACGATTTTTTTCATCAGGCGTTCAAGTTGGCGGCCAGTTTGCTTCATTTTCTGGAGTGCAGGTGTGTACCAGGGTGACGAGTTGTTAAAAGTGACAGTTTTTGTTTTGAGGGGGGCCAAAGTGTGGAGGGAGGTACACAGAGCGGAGTTGAGGTGGTTTGTGAGATCATCAGGTGAGGTAAGGGTTGAGTCCATGTGGAGAGTGGTGGAAAGCAGGTCAGAGAGATGATGGGGATCAGTTGATTTAAGGTTGCGGAAGGTGATTTCTCTGAGGAGGCGGGGGCGGGGGGTTGGAGACGGAATGGTGAACCGTATCAGTTTGTGATCAGAGAGGGGAAAGAGGCATGGATGGAGGTTGAGCACTGGTTGGTTAGTGGAGCAGACCAGGTCGAGGATGTGTCCTTTTTCATGGGTGGGGAATGTGACATGTTGGGTGAGAGTAAAGTTGTCCAATAAAATTGTTAATTCTGATGACAGCTTGCAGGTGGAGGAGTCCATGTGGATGTTTAGGTCACCGAGTAGTAGCAGACGTGGAGAGAGAGATGAGGCTAGTGTGAGGAGCTCAGTTAAATCAGAGAGGAAGGAAGGATTTGGTTTAGGTGGCTGGTAAATGAGGATAACTGTCATGGAGGAAAGAGCTTTGAAGACAAGATATTCAAATGATGATACTGAAGGGAGGGTGAGTTCAGTGATCCAGAAGTTCTGATTATAAATAACGGCGAGGCCACCACCACGGCGGGAGGGGCGGGGTTTGCAGATGTAATTGTAGCCAGTGGGGGATGCTTGGTTGAGGGAGAAGAAGTCATTGGGTTGTTGCCAAGTTTCAGTGAGCAGAAGGAAATCCAGCGTGTTGTCAATGATTAGTTCATGGAGGGCAGGGGCTTTATTGTTAAGCGATCGGGTGTTGAGGAGGGCAAAGTTGGCATGGTGAGAGGGTGGTGAGATGGGGGCAGGCTGGAAAGATCTGAGGTTGTCCCGGTTAGCAGTGCGAGTGGGGGGGAAATGCAGTTGAGAAGGGACAGTGAGTGGATTTGCAAGTGATTGGAGAATATGTGAAGTGCGAATAGCACTGAAGTCCAGTCCGGGTTTTCTGTGCAGCCAGTCGGTGCTATGTGATCCAGCGGGGGAAGCGTTCCGATGACGTGGGAGAGGTGCGACAGAGCGTGCAGGTGACCAGATGGATGGAATGGATTGTCCGTGTTGGAAGTAAACAAACTTGCGGCGGAAACTTCTGTGGATGTAGCGAGGTCGACGTAGAAGTCCGAGCTGTTTGATGACTGGGATGCAGGATGGAATTGAGTAGTTGATTAGTTCGACCAGTTGCAAAGTTGAATATTTGAACATGATGCCGAGCGGAGGGACTGAGAGCTCCGTGATAGCAGTTAGTGATGGACTAGGAACACAGAAGTGGATGACGGATGTAAGTGCCAAAATGATCCATGGCATGACAGGAGGAAATGAAAGCAACTGGTGGAGGTTGCCTGTGAGAAAGGTAGGCAACCGGGTTAGCCGCTATTGCAGCTAGAATTAGAATTAGCAGGCACGCGTTGATGAACGCGGGCAGTCAGCAAGCGGCTAACCGACGAGGCGACAGTCCGGTCGAGGTGCCCAAGCAGCTTTGGGAACCAGATGTGAGGCTGTCCAGAGGAAGGGTTAGAGTGAACACAAACAAAACAGGAACACACGAATGAATAGCAGAAGGGATAGCAGACAGAGAAGCGGCGAATAAACAGCGCCAGCGTCCTCTCACGTCTCACAAGAAATCTGAGCACATGAACCTGATTCAAGAATTCTGGACAACAACATCATTTATACATTAAGTGGGCCTTGGTAATTAGCCATTAAACAGCAGTTTGCCCATATTTGGTTCACTGTGCCTGTCAGTGTGAGAGGAATGGTAGAGTCCCAGATGTGGTTTTCTTTAATTCATCTAATGACTCTTTCCACCACAATCCTTAGACGGGCTATTGATTGTGTAGGTTTCGTCTCCTCTTTTGTAAATTGGGCTGCTCTTTTGAATGGAGGGAAAACAAGTCTGGCTCCCACATTCTCGCTCTATGGTAAAGCCTTTATCTGCCATAACACAGTCTCCAGGCTCGAGCACTTCCGAAAGCCCAAACTGTTTTGTTATCTCCCTGTCTGAGATGGATCCAGTGAACAGCTGTGACACAAAGGTCATGGCCCCACATGGAGCAACACCAACCAAGCCTTTGAAGGTAGTGTAGTTTTTGTAATGTGAAAACATCTCTGACTGTAGTGTAAGTGCTGTGGGGTTTTCACATCTGATCTCAGTACAGTCCAAAATAACACGGACATCTGGGCAGTACTCCTTAAATTATGCTGGCCTGGTTGCTCTGAGTTGCTGTTTGGTCATCCAGATAGGCAAGGACCCCAAAACAAGGTACAGAAAATCTGCCCATGTTATGATTACTCGACTGACCGTTGTCGTACTCACATTGAAGATATCTGCCAAGACCTTCTCTCGTAGACCTGCAGACACGCGACAGCAATAAAGAAAAAACTCATCAATAAGCTGAAGCTTTCTGTTAGGGCTTGGTCCTGGAACCGTCTCTAGACCATGACTCTGTGCCTTAGACCAATACACAAGGTTTGATGCTGATGGTTCTATAGACCAATTTCCTGCCGACGTCACGGCGCTAGCTGGAGGCAAAACGAAGGGAAAACTGCAGGCGGCCAATACAAACCAGCACAGATTCGGCTACATAATAAGGAGCTTAAAATGTTGTTCTTTTTATTAAATGTCATCTGGTTGTGTTGTTGGGTGCTAGTATCAATGAAAAAGGAATATGCTGTATCTGGAATTTTTATTTCTAGAAAATATTCACATCATTAAAATTGCACTGTACTGTCAGTGTGTTTACATTGTCGTCTTCTCGGCGCTGGCTCGGCAGAACTGCTGATCGTACCACACAAGTCTTGTACATGACCATTCAGCACATAGTTATAGGCATCTAAAGATTTATATGCCCTCAGTTTCTCTTTACGCTCGGTTTCTCTATAAGGTAGGTGTAGAAGTCAGGCCACTCGACCGAAGTAACGTTAGCTAATCCTGTCAGATCGTCCATTGAGTGAGCGTGTAACGGCTACGGGTCGGCCAATCTGGTTCCGTCCGTTAACATTAACTTTTGCAAATAACAATCGCGGTCCTGGACAGTGACTGACCTTACAAATTAAGATAAAATCGGATTTTCTTCAGTCATTGTTAAAACACAAGCTAACAAAACTTGCATACTAACGTTAGGGAAGCGGCCAGAGGGATCGTTCTGCCACCACCTAAGCTCCGCCCACAGAAAAACGTCACCATGTTTACCAACTGAAAATTGGTCTATTGATGCCCAGAAAATCCTGAAAACCTTCTCTGAGGGAAACCGCGTGTAAAATCCGAAGTCGTCATCCGAGAGACAAAGTCTATTTATTTGAATGCGGGAGACAGACAAAGCTCACACTTCAGCCTCCAGCTCTCTAATTCTCTCTGCTGCAGCATCCAAAACACCTGGGCCCGTATTCATAAAGAATCTTAATGCAAAGAGTAGCTCCTAGTGTCTAAATTCTAAGAAAATTATTAGAAATGTGGGCGTTTACTCTTAAAATTAAAGAAAAAAATCCTAGCAAAGAAAAAAGTTATTCAGAAAGCATCTTAACCCTTAAAAGAGGTCTTAAGTTCAAAATTGTTAGGAGTACGAACGAGGACTTTTAAGAGGCTTAAGAGTTTCTTTAGCAGAGGAGAAAATGGCAGAAAGATGAAGAGGGAGAAGAAATGTGTTGCAGACAATAGATGCAGTGAATTAACCCTCTGGGGTCGAAAACCGCGTGCCTGCTATTTGCTGGATTTTTTCCTTATCAGTGCAAAAGAGAATCAAATTACTCTGTTAATTTTGATCTTAAATATAAGTGTTGTACATCATTAGATCCTGTTAAGTTTCTATTTTTTTTGTGGATACTCACAATAAAAACAAAGTGTTGTGCTTTTCGTCAAACAAAGAAAAATAAACATGATGCGCATTTTCCCTTCTCTCTGTCTTTGAGGTCCGTTCTGAAACGCGTCCGAAACATTCACTTTAACTCTGTCAATACTTGTCACAGAGATACGAGAGAGGTCTCTTTATGAAGCTGAGATTCTCTTCTTTCAAATGAAGTATTTTTTTTTTTTTTTTTTTTATATTTCCAGTTTATGTAATCCGTTTGAAACCAAGGAGAGTTACAGTTTTTTCGCTCTCCCTTCATTATATATAATTAGGTGAGCCCGCCACACCCCCAGCGCTTTTGACATGGTAAATAGGCGATATGCATCGCACACGCGGCACGCCCCCGATCACTGCATAACAACATGAAGATTCTTCATCAGAGATTCACTGATAGTTCATCGCGTTTTAGGGATGGAAGCACGCTAACGTTACTCCTTCAGAGGATTATGGACAGCTGGGAATAATTAACCTTTTCCTCAGTGGAATTTGAAACTCAGACGAGCGGTTGCATTTTGAAGAACGGATTGACCCTGAGGATACAAGTTCGGAGTAAGTTTAGTGTTTTATAATTCCTTTTCTGATCATAGAGCTCAAATGCATTTTCAGACTATAGTAAATATTAACTCACAACGTTCGTGTAGGCCTATACGCTCGTGTAAACTTTTTAAATAACTGCTTAGTTTGTAATGATTTAGTGAAATATATTGATCTGCAAGTTTTGTTTGAGTTCTCCTGTGGTCTAGTGGTTAGATCAATTGCCAAGCGTGTTAGAGGTTACAGGTTCGAATCCACCACTAGCATATTTTTTTTCTCTCATCAAAACCGAATATGTTCATCAGTGGTTACAGTCTATATCAAACACACACGTATATAGGACACACGTTTGTGTGCATTTTATTTTGTGATTTCACCGGAATGAATAGTGTCCGCAATGGCAATAGATTGAAAAGCACGTTCTGTGCGCGCGCCGCCACAAGAGACTCACTGTATCCATGACACTGATAGCAGGACACGAGCGCTCAGCTTGAGTTCAAAAACAAAACATTTTAGCTCTAGATCTCTTATTTAAGAGCGGACTAAATGAATGATCTACTAGTTAACTAGAGATGTTTTATTTGTATTAGGTACAGCCGTTCATTGAGTGTATCAGTAAATGCGTGTGGTCGATGAGCCATAAACAGATACTCGCGGTTACGCAGTCTACCAATCAATAGATGTTTCTCTGTCCATCAACAGATACATTGTGCATCTATAATCATAATAGTCCATCAGTTTACTTTGGATAATGTGCTAACAGTTTTTTGCTTTTGTTTTGTTGTGTTTACATCGTCACCATCAGCCTTCAGAAATCATTCTTATATAATTTTTTTTTAAAATCAATGTTGTAAACAGTTATGCTGCTTAATTTTTTTTAACCTGTGATAGTTTTTTTAGGATTCTTTGAATGCACTTTTTTTTATTTATATAAGCACTATATAAGCAATATTTTATATATTTTTTTATATATAAAAAAACAAGTTTGGTCTTTTTATGTTTTTTTTTTTTTTGAAAGGAAGTGTTAAGTGATATGAATGACTTTAAGTCTTTATGTTCTTAGGAAAGATTTCTATTTTGAATAAATGCTGTTCTTTTTAACTTTTTATACATCGAATCATTCTTAGTTCAGGCTGCCTCACAGCACCTTGATGGGGCATTAGCACATTGGGGGAGTGTCTTTAGTCTCCCCAGGTGTAAATCACATTAATATTCATGGGCATTAACACTCCCACGCATACAGCAGTAATGACCCAAAAACTGATGTAAGAAATTCAAATCGTTATATTGATCTTTCTGAAAGAGTGGTCAGAATGATTTTCACTTCATTTTGAAGTAAAAGTTCTAGCCTACAAGAATAGTAACTCAAAAGTATTGTTTTCAACTATTCAGTATGTGTTAAATGGCCTTATTGCGGTGACATTTTTTTTCCCAAAACGTACTAACCACGCATATTATTTTTTTTCTATAAAATGCAAACATGTACAACCATTTTGCTCACATATTATTGTAGCAGAGTTTGTGCTGAATACAGCAAATTTATATGTTGGCAAATGGTATGTTTTAAGTAGCAGAAATAAGCACAAATGTCAGGGCATACCAAAACACAGAAAGAGCCCGAAAACAGCTCAGACCCCAGAGGGTTAATAAGACGCTATAGATGAGATCGTGCAGGGATCATGTTTGTGACTGATCTTATTAGAGACACGCTAATATCTTAACACAGGAATGCCATACCGCCAGAAATGAAAGTAATCACTACTTTTAAGCAGTGATGGTAATAACGGCGTTATAAATAAACGGCGTTATTTTTTTCAGTAACGAGTAATCAAACTAATTACTGTTTCCTCCGTTACAACGCCGTTACCGTTACTGACAATAAAATATGCCGTTACTATAATTGAGCTCACTGAAGCGGTTTTCATCCGAGTAGGCTCTCTCTCCGCCATACGACCTGCAACGTTTTTTCTCTGGTGGTGTGCGTGTGTTTATGAGGCGCCGGACTGGACTAAAGCGAGACGAACGCCGCGGGCGCGCTTGATAGTGCGCGAGAGAGACCGTGTCCGAGAGCGCGCTCGATAGTGCGCGAGAGAGACCGGGTGTGTCTGAGCTTAATTGTTTATAAATAAAGTAGGCTACACATTTCAGCATTAGAATAATCTCTGTAGCATATTGGTCATCTGCAATGTTTTCATTTGTTTGCATGGTTATAAAATAAAACACAAGAATAACCTGCAGGAAACGCTCCCAGAAAACATCTTTGTTTGACCGGTTGTGAACACGTGCGGCAGACACGACTAGAATTTGTCTTATAAATAACCTCTGATGATGACGTTCTCTGTAGGTTATAACAATATAACCCAAAAATATAATATTTTAGTGTTATTATTTATGTTGGTACATTGTTCAGTATTATATTGACAGCACTTTTTGTTAAACTCTTTACTTTTGTGAGGAAGAAAAATACTTCAATAGGCTATAGCCCACAGTATGTCCTCCAGTTGTAAAGGTGTGTGAGTTTTATAATCTAAGAGTTTATGTGTATGTATATTTTTTACTACTATTTATTTATTTTTGGTAAATTTCTTAAGAATCCTTAGTTAATCCTTTGTTGGCCAGTTGTGGTGTGCAATAATATTAAAAGTTCTAAACCATCTATTGTGTTTTGTTGTTCCACTATAGTAATGATACTATTTTAATATTTAAGTTAATATGTTTCTCACATTGTCCCACAGCAACATTAAAATAGTGTAGATTAGTGTACAATGTTTTATAATTATATATTTTTTTCCTATTTAGTGTCCATTTCATTCATTTAACATATTTAATATTGGGGGTATCCAAGTTATTTCACATATTTAAAAAAAATGTTTTATAAAGGAACGCAGTAGTTACTTTCCCAGGTAATTAGTTACTTTTGTAATAATGTAACTCAGTTCCTAACTCAGTTACTTTTTGTCAGAAGTAACTAGTAACTATAACTAATTACTTTTTTAAAGTAACTTGCCCAACACTGCTTTTAAGATATTTGGCAAATGGGAAAATGCAAATGAAGCAGCAGATATGATTTGGGTCTGTCACTACCTTCTGTAAGCAGAGTGATCACTATGGGCTGAAATATGTGCCACCAGAAACTGAATTTGAATCATTAGGGCCCAAGCCCAAAGGGCGAAGGCCCTATTGTTTTCCTAAGGATTATTTATTATTATTATTATTATTATTATTTTACTACCTTTTTGACACTTTTGGAGGCCTTAACATGCTCAAAAACTCCTGAAACTTTGCACACATGTCAGAACCCGCGGCCATCAGGGCCGGGCTGAAGATGGTACCCGGGCGTGGCAGGGGGGCTCGACAGCGCCCCCTGGAACGGGGTCCGTAAACATGGTCCATAAATAAAAAACGCTTGCATGAAATAATATGAAACTCGGTACACATGTAGATCTCATCGTTTCATATATACTTCGCACTCTAACTTTTTACCCCAGCCCAACAGGAAGTCGGCTATTTAGGCTTGTTTGGAAAACGCATGCAATGGAATGTGAAGTACTCCTCCTAGAGAATTCAAACACACGGCACGAAACTCGGTCAGCGTGAAGTCAAGACATTGAGGATGAAAGTTTGCGAGGGGATTTTTGATATCTCGAACGGTTTGGCCGTGGCGAGGAAACGAAATTATGGCGAGAAACGTGAAACGGGAAGTGTGTCATAACTACTGCATACATTAACTGATCTTGATGAAACTTCAGCAGTGTGTTCGTTGTAAGAGCCCGATCACATGGATGTGACTATTGTGAGTCAAAGTTATAGCGCCACCAACTGGCAGCAGGAAGTGTGTCACTTTCAAAATGCTTTTAAATCACCCTCTTATTTTTACCCGATTTGCTTCAAACTTCATCTGTATAATGTAAATACACGGCAGATGAAGACCTGTGAATGGATTCTTGATATCTTTGAAACTGTTGCTGTGGCAATCCATCAAACTTTAATATTCTTTTTGGATGCTTTTGAGACTCTTAGCATGCCTGAAATTGCTTAAAATTGCATGAAACTCGACAGACAGATCACATTTATTAGCCAGGTGACATGTGCATAGTTTCAGAAACGGGCGTGGTGCAGGGACTCAGCAATATTCTCATCAGTGTTCAATCAGCTTTGATATTTAAATCGGCATATTGTAATATCTGCATTGAATGTTGTGGATATTGACTAAGAATATTGAATATTATGTATGTTATCAATCACCCTAAATGCAATACGGTGTTAGTTATATATCTTAAAGTGCGATACTGTCGCATAATAGTGTCCCATGAAGGGCATCCCCTCCCCCAATATTATTAAATGTCCTATTAGTGTCTTATTATTCTAAATAATTGAATTTATTGATCAAATTTAGGAATTTAAAATGAAAGATGAAGCATAGGCTACTGTTACCCTAGGTAGGGCTGATCAAATTAAATCATTTACACTGAAAAATTACAATTGCATAAAATAATGTTATGAAATTGATTTAAATGTACAAATAAGAAACAGTGGAAAGAAGTATACTAGGCTACTTATAAACATAACACTAAATTGCCAATAGGTGGCGGCAGGCGGCCGTATTAATGAGTGAGTCATTTATTCATTCATTCAAACGATTCGTTTAAACGGTTGATTCATTCAAGAATGAGACAGATGTTTAGGAATTGCTCATTGAATCTTTGACTCAACCGAACCGATTCGATGCTGAATCATTCAGTAATGAAAACAATGAGTGTTCCTGTGAGATGCGCCGTGGTTCTGCTGTGATTTTTGTTTGGAACTATTTTCGCTGCTGGAACAGAAGAAAAACAGCCAATATTACATCTAAAATGTAAGTGACTACATTTTAACTGTTTATTGAACTGTTGTAGGAAATCAATGTCACATTTTGATATGGTATTCAGGAAAAACAATTGAGGCTGCTTAACACATATGTTAAAATTAGAAACTCCACATTTAGATTTTTAGAGGCAGTTACAGTATGTTGTTAACTGAGTGTGTGTGTGTGTGTGTGTGTGCTGCGCTCATATAGATTTCTCCTCGAGAGGCTGCGCGAGCGTCAACAGCGCAACCTATTTATTATCCACAATCGATCGCAACAACATACAATAAATGTAATAAAATCAGAATCATTCTCTCGGTTTAGTGATTCCCTAGTTATGTATTTTGTTTGTTATTGATGTTCTAATCAGGCTACTTGACTTGTCCGTTCGGGCAAGTAAAATTCTCTTTTACTTGTCCTTCAAAAATCCATTTGTCCCGGACAAGCGGACAAGTTAGACGGGCTCTGGAAATACGAAGTCTCTATTTTCATGCTACTAGTACTTATTTTTTAGATATTAGTATCTATTCCATTAAGTACTAGTACTTATTCATTAACGACTAGTGCTTATTCTGTTTAGAATATTCAAAGTGCTTATTCAATTTGTATGCTTATTTATATTTTCAGAGCAGAAAATTCGATTTTTCTGCTTATTAAATATTGCATCTAAAATGTAAGTGACTTGACGTGTGTGTGTGTGTGTGTGTGCGTGTGTGTGTGTGTGTGTGTGTGTGTGTGTGTGTGTGTGAGAGAGAGAGAGAGAGATTGTGTCTGTTACAGTGACAAGAGTTTTTAAGCCTTGTCTTTTTGGATATATATATATATATATATATATATATATATATATATATATATATATATATATATATATATATATATATATATATTTTTTTTTTTTTTTTTTTTAATGTGCATACAACCCATGTATTTTAAATGTATTGTTTGCTTTAAATTAAATTAAGATTGTATGTTTGGTAATTGAACCTAAATAAATGTAAAATGAATGTGCTATATTTCAGATCAATATATTTGTTTTCCTTCATTTTAATCAACACTAACTTTATTCTCATCTGAATTATAAATAACTTATTTCTGTATAAAATAATAAATCCTGAATAATCCAGACTAACCAGAGCACACTATTTCTACAACATCATCAGTGCTGAATCGGGACTACCAGAGCCGTTCGGCAGATAGCGAGCAGATATTTTGTGTCACGTCGTGCACAATAACCCTAAGGCACCAGGGTGGCCACCGGCTTTATATATATATATATATATATATAAATATAAATATAGCTGCGAGCAGCGATGAAGGGCCAAAGCCGGCGGTACCGCCACCCTGGTGCACCAGGGTTGCGGTGCCACCGGCTTGGGCCCGTAATCGCTGCTCGCAGCTATATTTATTTATATATATATATTTTATATTTGAATTTGAATTGCTAAACTTGAATAATTGCATTGGAAAACTGAATTTGAATCACATAATTTGAAATTGTATTGTTTAATTTCAATCATTGCATTGAAAAACTGAATCTGAATTGTATAATTTGAAATTGAATTTATTTGTTTGAAACTGAAGTCCAATACAATTTGATCCTCACTGAAAATTCAACTCTCTATATATCCTCACATTCAATTCTCACAATTCAGATTCAGATCACCAAATTCAATTTCAAGTTACTGTGACAGACATCCGGGTAGTTGGAGGATGAAGGAAGAGCAATCGGGCGCAGATCGACGTCGATAGATAGAGTTCAGTGGCGCAGGATCATCAGCACCACATTTCATATGCCATATTGTTGTGCTGCTTATGGATGTTCGAACGAAAGAAATGAAAATAAATAAATAAAATAAAATAACAGCAAGGGATAACATTTCACAAGTGAGAATGTGTTTTATGATATACTATATGCCGCCTTCGACCTCCAATCTGAGGTCCGGCGGCGGCGGGAGGCGGAGAGTTCCGTGGCCCAAGGCAGCGTCTCTTCTCCCGGGCAGGAACACAGCTTCGCCTCGCTGCTGCACCGGTCCCCGCTGATCGGCCAAAGACAGAGTGGTGAGCGGGAGGTCCTTCCTGTACGTATATTTCGTCGGGAAGTTCCACGGCTTTGCCGGTGGCCGGCAGACGGAAAGAAACTACAGCGGGCAGTAGAGTTTGTCTGCAGCTGCAGGATCTGGAGACTCACTGCCCGCTTCCTGGGAGACAAAACCGACACAACGCTGCTGGAGGCCCAGGCCGTAGGCTACTGCTGGGCCCGCTGGAGGGAAGGGAAGCCCGGGAGAATCAGAACCAGGACTGAGCGGAGCGGACTGTCACAGCCTGCTGAAGTTTAACGTTAAATCACAGGTTTCCTAAAGGAAGTCTGGCAGGACTCGGACTGTGGACGACGAAACCTGACTTTAAGTCTCGTTGATTAAATCCACGCAGAAATAAATGAATAAATAGTGGAGGAGTAAGCCTGGACATTTCAGTCTGTTTAAACTTCACTTTGAAGCAGAAACCTTTAGTTCAGAAGGGTGAAGTTTCTGTTTGGACTCAGAGCTGTGAACTGATTATAATAAATATTCTTTGTATTACTGTAACACATTAATTAGTCTCTTTGTTTTGTTTGTTACTGCCCATGATGATAAAGCTACACTTTTAAATCACAAACAAACTTTAATATTTATATAAACGCTGTAAGAAAGGAGACAAACGATCAGATAGTAGAGTTGATAAGAATAGACTCAAATAATAATTTACTATTTTGTGTTTTAATGTGGAAACATCTTGTATAAACTCAGGGGACTGGCTCTTACATCACATTGTATTACAGGCTTGCTGATGTACAGTGATGTACAGTACAACCAATGAACAGCAGTAGCCAAGGCAACATCTAGTCAGTGTGTTTATATATATATATATATATATATATATATATATATATATATATATATATAATATATATATATATATATATATATATATATAGTATATGGGTCATTTCTTCGTTGTTTCATTGCTGGTACTGTGCTCCAAAATGTAGGTGCCGATTGGCCGAAGAGGAGTACTGTGTATCTTCGCCACTGAACTCTATCTATCGATATCGATCTGCTGCGCTCGATTGCTCTTCCTTCATCCTCCAACTACCCGGATGTCTGTCACAGTAACTTGAAATTGAATTTGGTGATCTGAATCTGAATTGTGAGAACTGAATGTGAGGATATATAGAGAGTTGAATTTTCAGTGAGGATCAAATTGTATTGGACTTCAGTTTCAAACAAATAAATTCAATTTCAAATTATACAATTCAGATTCAGTTTTTCAATGCAATGATTGAAATTAAACAATACAATTTCAAATTATGTGATTCAAATTCAGTTTTCCAATGCAATTATTCAAGTTTAGCAATTCAAATTCAAATATAAATGATTCAAATTCAGTTTCTGGTGGCACATATTTCAGCCCATAGATCACACACAAATTAAAGGTGCCCTAGAATGTTTTTTCTTCTTCATTATTTTATAATGTTTCCTAGGTTGCCCTTATAATGTTAGTATGTTTTTTAGATCAAAAATAGTCATAATTTAGAAATAAAAGGCATTTTTCCTAGCCTGATTTTAGT
>JAZAVI010001312.1:0-22761 GCA_036326025.1 Chrosomus eos
TTCAGAGTCCCAGAGCTGACTTCCATAACAGTCACACTCTGCTCATCTCTGGCTTTACTGAGTCCTGGAGTCAATCACAGGACACCACAACACCCTGCTCTCAGCCAGCTTCTATCTTCAGCAATATGTGAACATATACTTCTGTGCAATAACTCCTAATTTCATGATGTTACAAATGCTCCATTATAATCATTCCCTGTTCTTGATTGAAGCCTAGTTGTTGACTTGTAAGTCCCATTTCACAATTCCAATGTTTTCTATTCTCATTTGACCTTTAAATGGCTCACAACTCAAAGATGCACATTGTTTTGCTTAATTTCCAATACTTCTGTTATGCCTAGTTGTGTGAAAACAGTTTACCTGCATAAGAACACAGACTGGGCTTTTCCTCTTCCCACATCACCCAGTACTTTTCTCTCTCAGCCCTCATGCAGATCCAGAGTCCCCAAGATGACTTTATTGCAGCTGTAGCTGCACTCATCTTCAAACCGACTGACCTGGATTCGACCAGAGGACACCGCAAAACCATCAATTCCTTTCACACCCCTCATTAAATTAGGATTAGAGAAACCAGTTTGGTTATCAATATTACTTGGAAATTTAAATATGGACTGTAATATATGATATTAACTTGAAATATACTTATGTGAAGTGACTTTGTTACAGTTCCCCCATTTGCTGTTCCCTCATACACTCCATATTCTATTCACACACATATAGTCCAGTATATCACTCAAAACTACAATTCCCAGAATTCCTGCTGCTCATCACCTGCACTTACTCAGCCACCTCAGTCACACCCTTTGTCTGGTTTAATACTAATCTTGGACTGTAGATTACTTGCCTTTCTACTTACCTGAGTTATTTACCTTCTGAGATTTCTCCAAGATACTGTTGCCTTGTTTCCTCATCTGTTCTCTACCTTCAACTTTCCCACAACCCCTGTAAGACAAAGATATTGTTTATTCAATCACTATCACAGCAACCAAAAGGTGTGTGTGTGGATATACTTATTTAAAAATATAATGGCGCTTTTCCACTGCATGGTACGCTCGGTTCGGTACGGTTCGATTCGGCGCGGAACGGTTCGGTTCGGCTTCGCTTTTCCACTGCGTGGTACGACTCGGCTCGGTACGGTTCGGTTCGCTAGCTCGGTTGCTTTTCCACTGCAGTAAGTACCCATTCAAAGTGGGTGGGACTGATCGTTACACTGTTTGTAGGTCCGGTGATAGCCGTGTGCGGCTAGCTGAGCTAGCTGCTACTTCTTGGAACACTTTTTCATTCTGTTTTGCCCCATCCAGCTCTGCTGGACCCGCTCCTAGGCAACCAACGAGAGGAACGTCTGCACCTCGACCACGATTCAGCCATTTCCTTTTTAAAGTGTTGATCTCTTCTTTTTTTTTCAAGTAAGTAAAACACAGGTGCTACCGTGTTGGCTGTTGTCTACTGGTTATATGACTCTGTATAGCGGTTTAGTGTCTCGTGTCGCAAATCCAATGACGCTGGTAGTGACGATTCTTTCTGTCTGACCAATCAGTGATCTGCAGTGTTTCACGTCACATTTTAGTACCGGTACGGTACGCTTGGAACCTCAACAGATCAGGTACCATTTAAGCGCGCCGAAGCGCACCGTACCGTACCGTACCATGCAGTGGAAAAGCACCACAAGTGAGCCGTACCGAACCGTACCGTACCATGCAGTGGAAAAGCGCCAAAGCGTGCCGTACCGAACCGAACCGTACCGTACCATGCAGTGGAAAAGCGCCATAAGAAATGTTAACGATCCAAAACTTTTGACTGGTAGTGTACATTGTAACAAAGTAAATAAATTTTGCAATTACGTAAAAAAAGTATAGTACTCACTACTTGCAGTCCATACAGAATTTATTCATCTTACTACCATAAGTATTGTATTGTACTGAATATTGCAGTAGTTCCCAAAGTGGGTTGGTGACAACTTGCTGGGGTGCCGCAGAATATCAGCTTTTCCCCCCAGTTTAAACGGCTTAAAATAACTATTGGACCATATATAATAACCGAATATATTTTAAAAAATTAAAACACAAACGAAAATAAGCACAAAAAAAAAACACTGATATATTTCATACATATTTAAAATTTAAATATTTATTTACTGCCAATTGGACTGTTCTCAGGAGAGAATCGCCCAGCCCATTGTACTGGTGCACGCTCAAGTTTATATTTCACACAGAGATTGACAGGACAGAGCAGCAGAGGACCCTGCTCGTAAGACATCAGTTCTATTCAAAACTATAGCTGTACATCTGAAAACGCTATAGGAAAGGTTTGAGTTTTACTTCCCGCTGCTAATGAAAACTTTGACTGGATCCGTAACCCTCTCTCATCAGAATCAGCAATTGCCAATCAAAGCGCAAGAACTGGTGGAACTCTTTATGGATCGCACTATAAAATTAAAATTTGGAGAAATCTCTTTGGATGAATTTTGGCTGAATGTGGGACACGAATACCCATCTATCTCATAGAATACGCCGTCAATGTGCTGTTGCCATTTTCAACCTCTTACTTGTGTGAGCTAGCGTTCTCATCCCTGGCATACGTGAAAAACTAAAAAAGGCAGTGCCTGTCAGTGGAGCGCGATCTACGAGTTGCACTATCCTCACTATCCATATCAAGAGACTCTGCTCGCAAAAGCAGGCACATGCATCCCATTAAAATGTCCGCGACACAGTTTCATGCACAGATATTTTAGTTTCATTTTTAAGGTATAACGTCAGTTTTGAACAAAGCAAATGAGAAACTAAATAAAACATTTAATTAGAGTTGTTTTTTTATTATTTGAAGAGTTAAGTATCAATCTTTAAATGTGTTTTGTTCCAATGATTCCCACATACAGTAATTGGTTCAAATCAGTCTGTTGACGTGTCATCTAGTTGTAAAAAAACAGATGGTTCATTTAAATGGGTTGTTTCACCTCATATTATGTATGTTGTGATGCGTTCATAATAAATTCATGCTGCTGTTTATGCTTCATTTGTTGTTTGCTTGTCTGGATTTAATGTTATATATGTGCACGTACGTTAAGTTTATTTTGGTTGGGGTGCCGTAAAAAAAATACACCACAAAGGGGTGTGTAATAGGACCATTGAATATCTATTTATTTAGCACTTGCATTCTGAGAAAATAAAGCAAACCAACTGCAAAAGCCAAAAAGTTTGAAAAACTCTAATTGAAAAGCATGTTACAGTACAGTCAAAAGAGTTGTGCAGCTGCAAAATCAAGGTCAATGAGACAACATTCTCCACACCTTACTCTTTCTCGTCCTCATCCTCCTCTTTCACCACCTCTTAACCACATACTCTTCCTTCTCTCCCTCTTATATTGTTTCCATCCATTGTTGGTATCAACATTCAGTGCAACATTTTGAGTCAGTTTCGGGACTCTGAACTGACATGTATTATGTGCAGTAGGTTTGGTCACATCAATAGAAAAAAGTGTGAACAATTTTGAGTAGTTGTGTTTAACTTAACATTAAACAAACAAAAAAAAAAACTTCTTTCCTTTTCCTTTAAATCCTCGTTTTCTGGCTTATGCTACTCTGAGCAATGTTTGCAACTTATTTTGCAACTAATTTTGAGCACCTCTTGCGTTGTTTTTGCCTCCTCACGATGACTCGCTTGGTTTAGTCCTCAGATGTAAGTCGCTTTGGACAAAAGAATCTGCTAAATGTAATGTACACTTTTGCCTGTCTGTGTTTAGTGTTTTGAAACATAAGTGCATCACAGTGCAAAATTGGATTCAATGAGTGAGTTTTGCATAAATCGTTCATGATTGTTTTAGAAAAACTGTAAGTATTTTATATGTACACTTTTCATAAGAATGTTTATAACTATACTCCTCATAAGTATTTTACAAGAACACTTTTCATAAGTATTGAATAAGTACACTTTTCACAAGAATTTTTATAAGTACACTTTTCATAAGTTTTTTCTCTTTGAAACAAGAGTGTTTCGAAGCAGCTTTACAGAGATAACAGAAAAATACTGCAACAAAGTTTGTTTCCAGAAGAAAATAGCGTCCCAGTCCAGCTTAAGTTCAGTGATGTTTCATTTTTGTTGAATATATATATATATATATATATATATATATATATATAGCCGCTCTGGAGAAAACCGTGATGTCATCGTCCAGCTCAGTTCAGTTCTCATATGATGGTATCAATGCAGGCAGATCAATAATTATTGTTAAATATTAATTTAAATGTTAAATTTAATGTCCCCAACTAAGCAAGCCAAAAGCCAATGGCGGTAAAGGTGAAAAAGAACGACAGTGAAGGAACCGAAACTCCACCAGTGACAGAATGGAGAAAAATCCTTGTGAGAAACCAGACTCTGTCTCATTCCTCCTCTGGCCAACGACCCAACAGTGTGTGATTCTGATTCTGATTCTGATTCTGATTCAGGAGCATTACAGGTCAAAGGTCACATTGGATTGGAACAATCAGAATATTATCCAGTTCATCTGGTTGAAGATCGGAGTCACGCCGTTATGGAGACGGGTTTGTTGTTTGGTTCAGCAGGTTGGTAAAGCTGTAGAGCCTCCTAAAAACTTGGCGTCATATGTTTTAGGTTTTAAAAACCGACTCATCCAGGCTAGAGAAATAGCTAAATTAAATCTGGGAAAACATCAGAAAAACATGAAGCAATTGTATGACCGTACAGTTGAACATCGAGTGTTTGTACCAGGCGATCAAGTTCTTGTCGTACGACCTATTGTATCTTCTCCTTTTGAAGCCAAATTTGATGGCCCATTTGTGGTACAACGAAAATTGACTGATGAAAATTATGATGTCTCAATGCCATTGCGGAAAAAGTCAGTTAAACGGTGCCATGTAAATCTATTAAAACCCTATTATGAAAAGGAAACCAAACCTGTAGAAAATGTGACCTCTTTGCATCCAGCACTTCCGGCCGTTTCTATCGGTCGGGGTAATGTTGTGAGTTTGGTGGGTGAGGAAGAGGAGACCCTTTCGCCCGATGATTGTGTTTTTCGCGGCCGTTTGAATAATTCCGAGTCATTGCACAACTTGGAATTTACTCTCCGTCATTTATCTCCTGTAAGATGTCAGGAGTTATGTGACGTCTTGCGTAGTTTTCCCGAATTATTTGATGATGTGCCATCGCGTACAGATTGGGTTGAACATGATATCGATGTTGGGGACGCAAAGCCTATTAAACAGCGTTTTTATCGTGTGGCACCTGAGAAACGAGAATTGATGGAGAGGGAAATTAAGTATATGCAGGATCACGATATTGCAGTACCTTCTTTTTCTGACTGGGCTTCCCCGTGCATTTTAGTTGGAAAGTCAGACGGTACTGTAAGATTTTGTACAGATTTCCGTAAAGTTAACGCCTTAACAAAACCGGACTGTTTTCATTTGCCCCGAGTCGAGGATTGTGTGGACCAGGTTAGTTCAGCCAAGTTCGTCAGCAAGTTTGGCTTGCTGAAGGGCTATTGGCAAGTTCCTTTAACCAAGAGAGCACAAGAAATTTCATCTTTTGTCACCCCGTCAGCATTACATTCTTATCGGGTCATGAGTTTTAGCCTGCGAAATGCTCCGGCGACTTTTAACGCTTCATGAACCGTGTAATTTGTGGTCTTGAGGGCTGTGCCGTCTATTTGGACGATTTAGTTGTTTTTAGTGACAGTTGGGAGTCTCACTTACAACGGTTGCGTTCGGTGTTGAAACGTTTGTCCGATGCTCGACTTACCGTGAATTTGGCCAGATGCGAGTTTGCGAAGGCGACCGTGACGTATCTTGGGAAGGTGGTGGGGAATGGAGAAGTACGTCCGATACAGGCTAAAGTGCAAGCCATCCAGAATTTTCCTTCCCCAACGACAAAGAAAGAGCTCATGAGGTTTTTAGGGTTGGTAGGATATTCGATTGTAAATGGCGGTTTCGATCTTTTTGTCGCAATTTCTCTACTGTGGTAGCACCACTGACAGACCTGTTAAAGGGTAAGACAAAGTTTTTATGGTCTTACAGTTGCGAATTGGC
The DNA here is from genome assembly GCA_036326025.1 of Chrosomus eos. NCBI lineage: Eukaryota > Metazoa > Chordata > Actinopteri > Cypriniformes > Leuciscidae > Chrosomus > Chrosomus eos. Next base: position 6,038 of record JAZAVI010001312.1, read on the forward strand.
TTTTGAGAACGTAAAATCCCTGCTGTGTTCAGCGCCCGTGCTTATGGCTCCGTGCTTTGACAAACCCTTCACGTTGCACGTTGATGCCAGTAATGTTGGAGCTGGAGCTGTCCTTCAGCAATCTGATGTGGACGGAGTAGACCATCCAGTTAGTTTCTTTTCGAGAAAGTTTAACACATACCAACGTAACTATTCTGTGGTCGAAAAGGAAGCGTTAGCCCTGATTTGGGCCTTGCAGCATTTTGCTGTTTACCTTAGTTCCTGCGCACCTATTGTGATATATACGGATCATAATCCATTAACCTTTCTCAATTCTTTGCAGTGTCCTAATCAGAGGTTGGTTCGGTGGTCCTTGTTTTTGCAATCCTTCTGTCTGGATATTCGACACATACGAGGATCGGAAAATGTGGTAGCTGATGCGCTCCTGATGCATTTTACGCGCTCCTGATGCCACGCGCTCCTAATGTCACGCTCTCCTGATGCATTTTAATCTGCTGGATTCAAATTTATTATTCCCTTTGGCGTTTTTGGGAGCTGTCTTTGGTCCTGAACTTTGGTGTATACTATGCCTGTTTATTGAGATTTGTTTGTTTTGTTACAGGGATCTTTGTGGGAGTCCCTGTCTTTATGGGGAGGGCTGTGACGACCTCTGCTGTTGGTCTTCAGCATTGCAGTTTGGTACCTGAGCCCACTAATTGCCTCAATACTGGAAACACCTGTCACCTTAGACGCTTAAGAGATCACCATCTGAGCCAAGGGAGAGAACTTGGTTTTTGACTTTGCTTTTGGACTTTGCTTTTGGACTTTGCTTTTGGACTTTGCTTTGGTGACATTATTTTTGAGCTTATAATTGGGTTTGCGTGTGTCCCTTTGTTTTTGGTGCTTCCCTTGAGCCAAGGGTCGTAACAACGGTTTCTTCTCAAATTTTGCCATCAATTTCTTCAAAATCAGACATAGTAGCTGTTTTCTCAGGCTGTGGTCTGATCTGTCTGACCCCAGCACAACTCAATGATGAGCTGATCACCTTTCTGATATTATTGATTTTCTCAGAGAAGAACGAAGCAAACTCCCTGCACTTGCTGTCTGAGAGCAATTCAGTGGGAATCTGGCTTGGGGGGTTTGTCAGTCTCTCTACAGTAGCAAAAAGAGTGCGTGTGTTGTTTAAGTTGCTGTTTATAATATTTGAGAAGAAAGTCTGTCTAGCTTTGCCTAGTTCCATATTGAAAGCATGGATCGTGTCTTTGTAGATATGTTATAATGTATAAATCTTTATAGATTTGTTATAATGGACTACAAGTTTTGTCTTCCGCCACATGCGCTCTGTTTTTCTGCATTGTCTTTTCATATTTTGCACTGCTGTTGAGTTTCGCCAAGGTGCTTTTTGTCTACCACTCTTCCTGACTTTCACAGGAGCAATATCATCAATTACACTTTTAATTTTTGAGTTAAAAGAATCAAGGAGAAAATCAACAGAGTCAGCAGATAAGCTTGGTGTTGAAGATATATATAGCCTTCATAAATAGTACACTAGTGTTCTCATTTATGCATCTCTTCTTGACAGACACAGATCTAGCTTCAATGGCAGGAGAGATCAATATATCAAAGAAAATACAGAAATGATCAGACAGTGCTACATCCTTAATAACAATCGATGAAATGTTTAGACCCTTACTGATAAGTAAATCTAGAGTGTGTCCACGAGTGTGTGTCGGTCCATGTACATGCTGAATCAGGTCAAAAGTTTTGAAAACAGTTTTGATTTCTTTTGCCATATTGGTTTCTGCATTATCTATGTGAATGTTAAAATCTCCAGCAATGGCAAAACAGTCAAACTCAGAGGAAATTGTTGATAACAGTTCTGTAAAGTCCTCAGCAAAGGCTGGAGAGTATTTTGGAGGCCTGTTAAGAATAATAAGTAAAATGCGTGGAGCACCTTTTAACACAATACCCAGATAATCGAAAGACGGGCAATTACCAAATGATATTTGCTTACATTGATAGACATCCTTAAAAAGATCAGCTACTCCTCCACCTCTCCTTACAGCTCTGCAGACACTCATAAAAGTAAAGTTAGGAGGGGATGTTTAATTGAGGACTGTTGCATTGCAGCTGTCTTCTAGCCAGGTTTCATTTAGAAACATAAAATCCAGGTTGTATGTGGTTATTAAGTCGTTGACTAGAAGTGATTTATTTTTAAGTGAGCGGATGTTTAAAAGTGCTAACTTAACAGTCTTACTTTTTGTCCCCACAGCAGTCTTAGTTTGGCGTGTAATAGGCACCAGATTAGATGGGTTTGCTGTACGGCTTTTGAAGGCCTTAGACCTTCTATAATGTAATCGAACAGCAATAGAGAAAGATTCAGGCACACTGGGTTCCCGCTTGTTTTGTAAACATTTAAGAAAGTTACTGTTATCATAGCGGGGACCCGACACATATCACTGAGAGCTGGTATCAGTTGTTTTTGGTTCACCTCAAGCCGATGGAGGAGGGTGTGAGCCCTGGCGCTGTGGCAGAGGCCGAAGAGCTCTCACAGGCGGAGGGGAGCGAGAGCTGGGCCTGGAAGGCTTTGGTGGTTGTGGGGCCTGCCGTTTTTTGTTTGACATCTGGGGCTTGCAGCAAAAGAGTGGGATAGTTTGGTTCCAGCAAACACCAGTTCTTCCATTTTCTCTGAGAAGCACAGAAGTGGAGATGCTGGAGAGAGGGATAACGTGTCTGGGGAGGGAGGCTGTTGCTCTGCTGTTATCGGAGGCTGTAATATGCTGTCCTGGATTTCCTGGCTGTTTTCCAGAAAGTCGTCCTTGGGTGCTGAATCTTCTAGCAGTTCTAGTATGCTGGCGCCTGTGTACGCGGCGAGCCGTCTGCTGCTCTCAGTTTTGTTTATCACTTGGCTGTTTTTATGCGATCTCCTGTCCCACTACTGTGTTGACTCTCTCACTTATGATCGCCAGACTATCTTGGATATACGCAGTTCCTATGTAGGAGATTTGAACACGAAACTGGGCTTTTTAGCCGATCACACATATGGATCTCTTTTACGTGATATCCCTGATCACCTCAGGCGACTGCCTCTGGACGTTCCCCCAAGAAAGCGTCGGAGAAGATGTGGTAAACGCAGGGGTGTGATCGTCAGAATAAAGACACTCATGAGAGCTGGTTGTCTAGCTGCTCTTTCAAACTCGGTTCCCGGCTTCGGTGCCGGACCACTTCACGGCACGATTTCGGCCAACACCGGCGTCGCGATGGCTGAGGCAGATCACGACGGTTTCCCCCGCTTCTGCTCCGGATTCTATTGACTGTCTGATTTTGGAGGAAATCATCCACCCACGGATAATTATTCGACCGCGCTATGAGGGCGCAAACATCACTAACCTCTGCCTCCTGGAAAAAGCAGCGGTTTCTCACACTAACGTTACTCTTCGCTCTCCAAAATCTGTGCTGTTGAATGCTCGGTCTCTGGTAAACAAGACGTTCATCCTCAAGGAATTCATCACAGATCTGGATTTGGACTTTTTGTTTATCACTGAGACTTGGATGAAGGTAGGAGACCTTATTCCATTTTCTGAACTTGTTCCAAATGACTATTACTTTTACAACGGCCCGCGACCAGCTGGCAGAGACGGCGGACTAGCCATTATTGTCAAAGAGTCGTTCAGACCTCTATGTCGATTGCTATATACCACCACCTTCTCAAGTTTTGAAGGCCTTGTTATACTTTTGAACTGGCCTGAACCCTTGGTATTAGCTTTGATCTACCACCCTCCACACTTAACAAAAGACTTTATAGTGGAGTTCTCTGAATTTGTAGGTGACCTGGTCACCAAATATGATTCCATCCTAATCTTAGGTGACTTAAATGTGCATATATGTTGCCCTTCTAAGCAGCTAACTACTGAGTTTTTAAACATCATTGACTCTTTTAACCTTCGGCAGTGGGTTAATTATCCCACACATATTCATGGACACACGTTGGATCAAATTCTATCATATGGGTTATCTGTATCTGAAGTTGAAGTTGTTGATTCTGCAATCTCTGATCATTTTCCTATTTTATTTAAAATGTCTCTTCCTCTGCTTACTATCACACCTGTTTCTAACACCACTCAAGCGCGTGCATATTTACCAAATTTTGAAAAGGACTTCATTAAGCTCTATAATGAGATTAAGCCTATTCTATCCTTAGAATCTCCACTCCCTGACCTTGATGTGGAGCATCATCTCTCCCTTATAAACACGGCTTGGGAAGATATATTAAATCTTACTGCTCTGCTCAAGTCTTTTAAATCAAAGACTAAATCTAAATCTGTGCCCTGGGTCGATCATAGTTGAGACAGTCATGCAGGAAAGCAGAAAGGAAGTGGAAAAAAGACAATTTACAGGTCTCGTACGAGATCTTGTAAGAGACTGTCTATCGTTATATCAGAATGCGGTTAAGAAAGCCAAAGCTTCTTATTTTACTACATTGATTGAGAAACGTCACCACACCCCTAAGGCACTTTTTTCGATCATAAACTCTATTTTAAAACCACCTAGAACCTCTATTCACTGCCCATCTTTGACACTCTGTGAGGATCTTGCTGAATTCTTTGGCAATAAAGTTTCTAACCTGAGAGCTCAATTTCAAGCCTCTGAACAGGAAATACCAAAAGAAAGGAGTTTGCTTACCCGATGGACCTCTTTCAATCCTGTCTCCTTACATTACGTAAAGGAAATAATGTTTAAACTTAAACCTTCCTTCTGTATGTATGACACTTTACACCCTCGCTATCTGCGGAAATTATTTGATACTGTCGGCCCAGGGTTGAGTTCCCTACTTAATAAATCTTTGCATGAAGGAGCTATACCCTCGAGTATGAAAATCTCCTGTATTACACCGGTACTAAAAAAACCCTCAATTGATGCCTCTATCTTATCCAACTATCGTCCTATATCCATTGTGCTGTTTATTTCAAAGGTATTAGAGAAAATTGTATTTTTACAGCTTCAGACTTTCTTAAACGACAATTATATATTTGAAAAGTTTCAATCAGGGTTTAAAGCACTGCATAGTACAGAAACTGCCCTTAAAAGTTCTTAATGATATTTATATGACTACAGACTCGGGAGAGTCTGTCATTTTAGTTATGCTAGACTTGTCTTCTGCTTTCGATACCGTTGACCACACGATTCTCATTTCTCGACTTGAGTCTTATGTGGGACTAGGGGGCGTGGTCCTGAGTTGGTTCAAATCTTTTTTAACAAATGGACGTTTCTCTGTAAAAACTGGAGGTTTTTCTCCTCCTCACTCCGAAATCTATCCTGCAGTGTGCCTCAGGGCTCTATTTTAACTCCTGTCTTATTCTCACTATATCTCCTTCCTCTGGGCTCTATTTTTAGAAAACATAATATCTCTTTTCACTGTTATGCTGATGACATGCAGATTTATATCCCTTTGTCTAAGAAAAATAAGAGCACCCTTGACAGTCTGACAACATGTCTTGAGGAGGTAAAAACGTGGCTTGCTGGAAATTTTCTGTTCTTGAACTCAGACAAAACAGAAGTTATCATTTTTAACCCCTCTGAAACTAGGCAAATCTATGATTTTGACCTGGGATGTTTAGATCGATCTGTTGCTCCCCAGAAACGGAACTTAGGTACTATTTTAGATAGCTCCCTTAAATTCAATAAACAGATTAGTGCTGTCGTCAGATCTAGTTTTTTTTAATCTTCGTTCTATAGCGAAAATTAAATCATATCTCCCTAAACGATCGCTGAAGTTGGCAATCCATGCTCTTGTCAACTCGTGCCTGGACTATTGTAACCTTCTGTACTTCGGTGCATCAAAGTCCCAAACGGCCCATCTACAGATTGTTCAAAATGCTGCGGCGAGATTCTTTATGAGAAAAAGGAAATTTGACCATGTGACCCTCCTGCTACGATTCAATTCAATTTCAATTCAAGTTTATTTGTATAGCGCTTTTCACAATACACATTGTCTCAAAGCAGCTTTACAGAAAGTGCATTTCAGAAATGTACAAAGAAAAATACAGTTAGTTAATCATGTATAAATTTAGGCATAACATATCGCCGGTGTTTAGTCGTCTCTTCACAGGCGTCGAGTCGTCTCTCCACAGGCGTTTAGTCTTCTCTCCACAGGTGTTGGGGCATCTGAAGTCTCCGTGAGAGGCTGGATACAAACTGGAGCTGACGAACGCTAATTACCTCGGGACTAGCATCCCGAGATAACAGCAGAAAGACAGCACGATCTCTTCACTGGTTACCAATACATTTTAAAATTGAATATAAAATTTTAATACTGGTGTTTACATCTTTGATGACCTCTCCTGGTCATCCAGTTTAGATTAGGAAGGACGCAGAAATGCACTGGCCGGCGCATGTTTTTGATGAGGCTGATCAACCTGGGCCCACAACTATATTATCTTAACCACTACTACCGTGATGTACTAATCTTAGTCTTAAATAGCTTCTCATTTTCAGAATCCAGCCACAGGCCGTACCCGGCTGCTCAGAACACATTTTGCAAGCCGCAAATTCTGACCGAGCCTATCCCCCCAAAAAGAGTAACCTCATGATTGCTTTCAAACACCAAACGTCCCATCACTTACAAAAAAATTTTTTACTAAGTAATAATCCCTACTCTAAGGAACACATCTTCAGTGGTGTACCTCAGGATCATTGGGTGTTTCGGCTCTTTAAACACCAGACACCCTCCTCTGAGGCGGCCCGCCCAAGGGGATCAGTCCTAGGCGTGTGTTCAGACAACATCTATGAACCTCCAACTAACTAGGTACATCTTACCTAAAAGTACCGATCCGAATACCAATACCTAGCTCAAACTACAAAAGGGCCTCCCCACCAATACTTTACCTCCCAAACCAAGTAACCCCTTCGTTAACACCGCAAGGTATCCCGGGGCACCCGAAGAGGGCCTGTGATCACGAGCCTATGACTGGCGGGTACAAGTGCCAAAGTAGGCAATAACGAGTACCAAGCTTCTACCAGCCATCAAACTCTAAGTAAATGCAAGAACCTCAGCAGACATCACACTCACCAGTGCAACCGTAAGGGAGCATAACCTTAACACACTCCTATCCTCCAACCTTACCCAACCTAATTCACCTACTACCACAATCCTGGTAACCTTCCAATCCTTCATTACCCACAATCCTCGGTAATCTAATCGTCCCGTTATCGTTGCTTTCCCACGTGAATCCCCGCACCACGAATCCTACCCGATCCAGTCGATGATTCGTCCCCAAATCCTTATTCAACGATTATTCTTCGATCTTTTTACCACCATCTATGAGTAACCTGCTTCCCTAACCTAACCCTTTCAGTAGAAAGGTAAAAATCTCAAAGTCAAAGACAATCCCACACCCAGCCTCGAACCCCGATCTCCCCGCTCCCAGTCAACCGGCATCAACCACTACACCACCCAATGACTCCCTTCCCACTCATCCAGTCCTAATCTATCCCATCCCCAATCCCTCCCAAAACAAATATATCTCTCTCCAGGCTGGCCTCGAACCGAGGTCCTCTGGTCTCCAGCCTACCGACACTGACCACTCGACCAAGCAATTACATAATCTCGCCTAGCCATCTGAAAACTTAACCAAGGCAAATTCCATCATCCCCCAAAAAATGTTGAAAGTCAGTCTCGAACCCGGATCTCCCAGTCCCTAAACTCCCAGCACTAACCACTCCGCCACTTGATTCTCCAACCGGACTATACAATTTAGTAAAGATGATAATAATAAAACTAATAATAACAATCATTATAATAATAATACACATAATACAAATAATAAGAAATATAATAATAAAATAATTAATAATAATAATAAATAATAAATATAAATCCCCCCAAAAAAACCAATAAATGGCAAGTTAAGTATATTTAAACTACATAAGCCCCAATCCCCTTAAGGGGTAGGTTTGGTGCCTGTGCAGGTACAGGGATAATCTAATTAAGTCACCTTCCTGTGAGGGGTAGGTTTAGGTATACTAAATCAATTAAGCCCCAATCCCCTGTAAGGGGTAGGTTTTAGTGCTTGTGCAGGTACAGGGATAGTCTAATTAAGTCACCCTCCTGTGAGGGATAGGTTTAGGTATACTAAATCAATTAAGCCCCAATCCCCTGTAAGGGTTAGGGGAAAATTCCAGGATCCGAATCCCGAAGGATCCGAAAACGGCTGTGCACGGGCCTAGGTTCTAATGGCCGCCAAGAGTCACAAGCACACACCCAAAACATACACAACAGCCGACACTCGCCCGAAGCCAGCCAACGCGTCTCTAAATTATTTTTCAGGACCTGTAAAAAATCCCACAGCTCACTCAACACGCCACACGGGTCCCACACTAACCCGGGCTAAATAAACGAGGGCTGTATCATATAGGGATACGTGAAAAATTAAGATGGTAGGTTTAGAAATGTTTGTATGTGTCATTATAGGGTTTTCACGACGCGTTTCGAGCCCACCACAGCTCTCATCAGGTGAATTTTAAATGAAGATACTTCCCGTTCACTCCAGCTTTATATAGGCTTGGAGGGCGGGGCTACACACCCTCTCAAAATTAACCGATACCATCATCAGCATTGTATGATGCTTCATAAATATAATTTCCACATAATAATAAACTTTATTGTTGTTTTTTAATTTTTAACAGGTACTTCGTCGAACAATGTCGATCTGCAGGCACTTGCAACAGGTAAGTAGGCACCTTTGTGCACACTTCAGGCGAACACAAGCAACTCGAGGTCCAAAGTTCCTGGCACTGGCTGTGGTTAGGGGAAAATTCCAGGATCCGAATCCCGAAGGATCCGAAAACGGCTGTGCACGGGCCTAGGTTCTAATGGCCGCCAAGAGTCACAAGCACACACCCAAAACATACACAACAGCCGACACTCGCCCGAAGCCAGCCAACGCGTCTCTAAATTATTTTTCAGGACCTGTAAAAAATCCCACAGCTCACTCAACACGCCACACGGGTCCCACACTAACCCGGGCTAAATAAACGAGGGCTGTATCATATAGGGATACGTGAAAAATTAAGATGGTAGGTTTAGAAATGTTTGTATGTGTCATTATAGGGTTTTCACGACGCGTTTCGAGCCCACCACAGCTCTCATCAGGTGAATTTTAAATGAAGATACTTCCCGTTCACTCCAGCTTTATATAGGCTTGGAGGGCGGGGCTACACACCCTCTCAAAATTAACCGATACCATCATCAGCATTGTATGATGCTTCATAAATATAATTTCCACATAATAATAAACTTTATTGTTGTTTTTTAATTTTTAACAGGTACTTCGTCGAACAATGTCGATCTGCAGGCACTTGCAACAGGTAAGTAGGCACCTTTGTGCACACTTCAGGCGAACACAAGCAACTCGAGGTCCAAAGTTCCTGGCACTGGCTGTGGTTAGGGGAAAATTCCAGGATCCGAATCCCGAAGGATCCGAAAACGGCTGTGCACGGGCCTAGGTTCTAATGGCCGCCAAGAGTCACAAGCACACACCCAAAACATACACAACAGCCGACACTCGCCCGAAGCCAGCCAACGCGTCTCTAAATTATTTTTCAGGACCTGTAAAAAATCCCACAGCTCACTCAACACGCCACACGGGTCCCACACTAACCCGGGCTAAATAAACGAGGGCTGTATCATATAGGGATACGTGAAAAATTAAGATGGTAGGTTTAGAAATGTTTGTATGTGTCATTATAGGGTTTTCACGACGCGTTTCGAGCCCACCACAGCTCTCATCAGGTGAATTTTAAATGAAGATACTTCCCGTTCACTCCAGCTTTATATAGGCTTGGAGGGCGGGGCTACACACCCTCTCAAAATTAACCGATACCATCATCAGCATTGTATGATGCTTCATAAATATAATTTCCACATAATAATAAACTTTATTGTTGTTTTTTAATTTTTAACAGGTACTTCGTCGAACAATGTCGATCTGCAGGCACTTGCAACAGGTAAGTAGGCACCTTTGTGCACACTTCAGGCGAACACAAGCAACTCGAGGTCCAAAGTTCCTGGCACTGGCTGTGGTTAGGGGAAAATTCCAGGATCCGAATCCCGAAGGATCCGAAAACGGCTGTGCACGGGCCTAGGTTCTAATGGCCGCCAAGAGTCACAAGCACACACCCAAAACATACACAACAGCCGACACTCGCCCGAAGCCAGCCAACGCGTCTCTAAATTATTTTTCAGGACCTGTAAAAAATCCCACAGCTCACTCAACACGCCACACGGGTCCCACACTAACCCGGGCTAAATAAACGAGGGCTGTATCATATAGGGATACGTGAAAAATTAAGATGGTAGGTTTAGAAATGTTTGTATGTGTCATTATAGGGTTTTCACGACGCGTTTCGAGCCCACCACAGCTCTCATCAGGTGAATTTTAAATGAAGATACTTCCCGTTCACTCCAGCTTTATATAGGCTTGGAGGGCGGGCTACACACCCTCTCAAAATTAACCGATACCATCATCAGCATTGTATGATGCTTCATAAATATAATTTCCACATAATAATAAACTTTATTGTTGTTTTTTAATTTTTAACAGGTACTTCGTCGAACAATGTCGATCTGCAGGCACTTGCAACAGGTAAGTAGGCACCTTTGTGCACACTTCAGGCGAACACAAGCAACTCGAGGTCCAAAGTTCCTGGCACTGGCTGTGGTTAGGGGAAAATTCCAGGATCCGAATCCCGAAGGATCCGAAAACGGCTGTGCACGGGCCTAGGTTCTAATGGCCGCCAAGAGTCACAAGCACACACCCAAAACATACACAACAGCCGACACTCGCCCGAAGCCAGCCAACGTGTCTCTAAATTATTTTTCAGGACCTGTAAAAAATCCCACAGCTCACTCAACACGCCACACGGGTCCCACACTAACCCGGGCTAAATAAACGAGGGCTGTATCATATAGGGATACGTGAAAAATTAAGATGGTAGGTTTAGAAATGTTTGTATGTGTCATTATAGGGTTTTAGAGGGTTTTAGGTTAGGTACTGGGCAGGGTTGGGTTGGGGTGAAATGAAATCAAGGAACTGTCGCCCGTTCACTCCACGCTTAATAGCTTGGCGCGTCTCAACACCCTAAAATAATCCGAATTTAAATAAAAGTTCATTGGTATGATGCTTTTAAAATTATGATAATTTCCACTCTACATCTAAATGCTTTAATATTTCTTTTTTTTTTAAAAACAGGTAGTTACGTTGAGCGTAACGACACACCATCATCTGGCAGGCACTCCAAAAATTATTTGGTCCTCACTCACGCCACAAGTAACCTGTCCAAATTCTGCATCTGTGTTGCGGAGAAAATTTCCATAGGATCCTGAATCTCCAGGAAGGTATCTCCAAAACTCGCCTTTAGGTTCAATGCCCCAAAGATGTCACAACTCAATCCTACAAAAACATTCACTGCAACATCACCCACACCCAAAGATGCAGCTGTCTCATTTTATATTTTCATGGGACCACCTGTAATTCCCACAGTTCACTCAAATGACCATCACGGTCCCACACTAACCCTAATATAGGGACGGGACTTTATACATGAGTGGCTACTGAAAAAACTCTCAATGATGGTCTAATCGTTTTTATACAAGAATTTTTTTAATTTAAATTTATTATCTCATTCAATGATTTAAATTTTACAGGTATACCAAGCATGTCAGTAGTAGAGAATGAGGAGGGAGTTAGGGAAAATGAACTCCAAGGGTCAGACCTAAGGTCTGGCCCTGGTTATGCACGGTCCATCGCTTCAACTGGCCGCTCCCCAGACATGCCCAAAATAATGTCCAGAGAGATGTGTTAAAATATAAAAGTGGGTTAAATTACCCTGGGTTATGCCAACATGGGCTTTTAAAATTAAAATGGAGGGCTAATTTGCCACGTGCTACATCTAAATGGGCTATTCAGCCATAGTTTCTTTATTTTTATTGAGAAAACGAGGGTAGGTTTAGTGCAGTTGTGGAAGGGAGCATAAACGACACACCAACGTCTTTGTGGACGAAGGGAAACACTCCAAAAAATTATTTGGGTCCTCAACATCACCCCGCCACAATGATGGAAGCCCTTTCTACACCAACTCTGCATCTGTTTGGACGCAGAGAAAATTTTCCATAGCTGTTATAGCAACTGTACTCATTTTTACAGCATTGTGCCATTCAGGTAAACTCTCACAGACACTCAGAACATCTTTTGGCTCTTCAACATCATCCCACAACAGTGATGGAGGCCGTCTATACCAACTCAAATGCCTGTATGGGCGAAGAGAAAATTTTCCAAAGCTGTTCAACATCACCCACACCAAAAATGATGGCAGCTGTACTCATTTTTACAGTATTGTGTCATTGAGGTGCACTTTCACGACGCGTTTCGAACTTTCCCACGGTTCTCATCAGGTGAATTTGAATGACAACTGTCTCAGTCTCCGTTCTCTCCACTAAACTTATGGTAGAGGACGTGGTCCCCCTCGACTTTTATAGCCAAGAGGGCTGGGCCCCTCCCACTCTGCTAAAAATTAACCTCTCAGCACTGTATGGTGCCTCATAAATCGTTTTCTCACTATCAATGAATTTGTTTTTAATTTTAAAATTTTATAATCATCTCCAAATACTCAAATTTGACTTTTAAATTTTTATACAGTCACACATGCATCCCCAAACACTACCAAGAACATGTCCAGAGTCCAGAGAATGAGGCACTGGCTGAGTTAGGGGAAAATGAACTCCAAGGGTCAGACCTAAGGTCTGGCCCTGGTTATGCACGGTCCATCGCTTCAACTGGCCGCTCCCCAGACATGCCCAAAATAATGTCCAGAGAGATGTGTTAAAATATAAAAGTGGGTTAAATTACCCTGGGTTATGCCAACATGGGCTTTTAAAATTAAAATGGAGGGCTAATTTGCCACGTGCTACATCTAAATGGGCTATTCAGCCATAGTTTCTTTATTTTTATTGAGAAAACGAGGGTAGGTTTAGTGCAGTTGTGGAAGGGAGCATAAACGACACACCAACGTCTTTGTGGACGAAGGGAAACACTCCAAAAAATTATTTGGGTCCTCAACATCACCCCGCCACAATGATGGAAGCCCTTTCTACACCAACTCTGCATCTGTTTGGACGCAGAGAAAATTTTCCATAGCTGTTATAGCAACTGTACTCATTTTTACAGCATTGTGCCATTCAGGTAAACTCTCACAGACACTCAGAACATCTTTTGGCTCTTCAACATCATCCCACAACAGTGATGGAGGCCGTCTATACCAACTCAAATGCCTGTATGGGCGAAGAGAAAATTTTCCAAAGCTGTTCAACATCACCCACACCAAAAATGATGGCAGCTGTACTCATTTTTTACAGTATTGTGTCATTGAGGTGCACTTTCACGACGCGTTTCGAACTTTCCCACGGTTCTCATCAGGTGAATTTGAATGACAACTGTCTCAGTCTCCGTTCTCTCTCCACTAAACTTATGGTAGAGGACGTGGTCCCCCTCGACTTTTATAGCCAAGAGGGCTGGGCCCCTCCCACTCTGCTAAAAATTAACCTCTCAGCACTGTATGGTGCCTCATAAATCGTTTTCTCACTATCAATGAATTTGTTTTTAATTTTAAAATTTTATAATCATCTCCAAATACTCAAATTTGACTTTTAAATTTTTTATACAGTCACACATGCATCCCCAAACACTACCAAGAACATGTCCAGAGTCCAGAGAATGAGGCACTGGCTGAGTTAGGGGAAAATGAACTCCAAGGGTCAGACCTAAGGTCTGGCCCTGGTTATGCACGGTCCATCGCTTCAACTGGCCGCTCCCCAGACATGCCCAAAATAATGTCCAGAGAGATGTGTTAAAATATAAAAGTGGGTTAAATTACCCTGGGTTATGCCAACATGGGCTTTTAAAATTAAAATGGAGGGCTAATTTGCCACGTGCTACATCTAAATGGGCTATTCAGCCATAGTTTCTTTATTTTTATTGAGAAAACGAGGGTAGGTTTAGTGCAGTTGTGGAAGGGAGCATAAACGACACACCAACGTCTTTGTGGACGAAGGGAAACACTCCAAAAAATTATTTGGGTCCTCAACATCACCCCGCCACAATGATGGAAGCCCTTTCTACACCAACTCTGCATCTGTTTGGACGCAGAGAAAATTTTCCATAGCTGTTATAGCAACTGTACTCATTTTTACAGCATTGTGCCATTCAGGTAAACTCTCACAGACACTCAGAACATCTTTTGGCTCTTCAACATCATCCCACAACAGTGATGGAGGCCGTCTATACCAACTCAAATGCCTGTATGGGCGAAGAGAAAATTTTCCAAAGCTGTTCAACATCACCCACACCAAAAATGATGGCAGCTGTACTCATTTTTACAGTATTGTGTCATTGAGGTGCACTTTCACGACGCGTTTCGAACTTTCCCACGGTTCTCATCAGGTGAATTTGAATGACAACTGTCTCAGTCTCCGTTCTCTCTCCACTAAACTTATGGTAGAGGACGTGGTCCCCCTCGACTTTTATAGCCAAGAGGGCTGGGCCCCTCCCACTCTGCTAAAAATTAACCTCTCAGCACTGTATGGTGCCTCATAAATCGTTTTCTCACTATCAATGAATTTGTTTTTAATTTTAAAATTTTATAATCATCTCCAAATACTCAAATTTGACTTTTAAATTTTTATACAGTCACACATGCATCCCCAAACACTACCAAGAACATGTCCAGAGTCCAGAGAATGAGGCACTGGCTGAGTTAGGGGAAAATGAACTCCAAGGGTCAGACCTAAGGTCTGGCCCTGGTTATGCACGGTCCATCGCTTCAACTGGCCGCTCCCCAGACATGCCCAAAATAATGTCCAGAGAGATGTGTTAAAATATAAAAGTGGGTTAAATTACCCTGGGTTATGCCAACATGGGCTTTTAAAATTAAAATGGAGGGCTAATTTGCCACGTGCTACATCTAAATGGGCTATTCAGCCATAGTTTCTTTATTTTTATTGAGAAAACGAGGGTAGGTTTAGTGCAGTTGTGGAAGGGAGCATAAACGACACACCAACGTCTTTGTGGACGAAGGGAAACACTCCAAAAAATTATTTGGGTCCTCAACATCACCCCGCCACAATGATGGAAGCCCTTTTACACCAACTCTGCATCTGTTTGGACGCAGAGAAAATTTTCCATAGCTGTTATAGCAACTGTACTCATTTTTACAGCATTGTGCCATTCAGGTAAACTCTCACAGACACTCAGAACATCTTTTGGCTCTTCAACATCATCCCACAACAGTGATGGAGGCCGTCTATACCAACTCAAATGCCTGTATGGGCGAAGAGAAAATTTTCCAAAGCTGTTCAACATCACCCACACCAAAAATGATGGCAGCTGTACTCATTTTTACAGTATTGTGTCATTGAGGTGCACTTTCACGACGCGTTTCGAACTTTCCCACGGTTCTCATCAGGTGAATTTGAATGACAACTGTCTCAGTCTCCGTTCTCTCTCCACTAAACTTATGGTAGAGGACGTGGTCCCCCTCGACTTTTATAGCCAAGAGGGCTGGGCCCCTCCCACTCTGCTAAAAATTAACCTCTCAGCACTGTATGGTGCCTCATAAATCGTTTTCTCACTATCAATGAATTTGTTTTTAATTTTAAAATTTTATAATCATCTCCAAATACTCAAATTTGACTTTTAAATTTTTATACAGTCACACATGCATCCCCAAACACTACCAAGAACATGTCCAGAGTCCAGAGAATGAGGCACTGGCTGAGTTAGGGGAAAATGAACTCCAAGGGTCAGACCTAAGGTCTGGCCCTGGTTATGCACGGTCCATCGCTTCAACTGGCCGCTCCCCAGACATGCCCAAAATAATGTCCAGAGAGATGTGTTAAAATATAAAAGTGGGTTAAATTACCCTGGGTTATGCCAACATGGGCTTTTAAAATTAAAATGGAGGGCTAATTTGCCACGTGCTACATCTAAATGGGCTATTCAGCCATAGTTTCTTTATTTTTATTGAGAAAACGAGGGTAGGTTTAGTGCAGTTGTGGAAGGGAGCATAAACGACACACCAACGTCTTTGTGGACGAAGGGAAACACTCCAAAAAATTATTTGGGTCCTCAACATCACCCCGCCACAATGATGGAAGCCCTTTCTACACCAACTCTGCATCTGTTTGGACGCAGAGAAAATTTTCCATAGCTGTTATAGCAACTGTACTCATTTTTACAGCATTGTGCCATTCAGGTAAACTCTCACAGACACTCAGAACATCTTTTGGCTCTTCAACATCATCCCACAACAGTGATGGAGGCCGTCTATACCAACTCAAATGCCTGTATGGGCGAAGAGAAAATTTTCCAAAGCTGTTCAACATCACCCACACCAAAAATGATGGCAGCTGTACTCATTTTTACAGTATTGTGTCATTGAGGTGCACTTTCACGACGCGTTTCGAACTTTCCCACGGTTCTCATCAGGTGAATTTGAATGACAACTGTCTCAGTCTCCGTTCTCTCTCCACTAAACTTATGGTAGAGGACGTGGTCCCCCTCGACTTTTATAGCCAAGAGGGCTGGGCCCCTCCCACTCTGCTAAAAATTAACCTCTCAGCACTGTATGGTGCCTCATAAATCGTTTTCTTTTACTATCAAAGAATTTGTTTTTAATTTTTAAAATTTTATAAT
>JAZAVI010001313.1:0-21230 GCA_036326025.1 Chrosomus eos
AAGCTGCTTCTGTGGAGCTCATGCACACCTGCTAGCAACAGTGAACATGCTGCCTCTGACAATCCCAGTACCTCTGCTTCCAACACAGAGCAGAGCCTTGTTACATCTACAACGGTTAATCCTCCAAAAGAGATGACACATTCACCCAAGTAGGCTACACCAATTGGAAAAAAGCGCTGATAAAAAACAGGGTTTCAGAAACATGCCTCGGCACTTCGCATGTCAGAGCCAGGTCGGTGTGGCAGGAATACCAGTGCCAGACAGACACCGATAATACCATTGTTCACCAGCTTGGTCAAACTCACATTGAAAGATATTATGTAAAAAGTATTGGGGAAGTTATTCAGTTTCTGGCGGTTAACCCTCTGGGGTCTAAGGTGTTTTTGGGGTCCTTGAGATGTTTTGACATGCACTGACATTTGTGCTTTTTTTTCAGTTATTTATAAGCATGTTAATGGGACAGGTGTAAATTCACTCTATTTAGCACAAACGGGGCTACCATAATATGTGAGCAACATGTATGTACATGTTTGTATTTTTGAGAGAATATTGTCTATGCATGGTTATTGAAAAAACTAAAAATTAAAGTTTCTGAAATAAGGCCACAAAACAAGTCAAGTCAAGTCACCTTTATTTATATAGCGATTTTTACAATACAAATTGTTTCAAAGCAGCTTCACAGAGATAACAGGAAAACAATGTTGTAATAGTATTGTTAAATTCAAAATTAAATGTTAAATGTCCCCAACTAAGCAAGCCAAAAGCCAATGGCGACAAAGGCGAAGAGAGGCGACAAAGGCGGGACAGTCTGCAAGGAACCAAAACTCCATCAGGTGACAGAATGGAGAAAAAAACCTTGGGAGAACCCAGGCTCAGTCTCAGTCCTCCTTTGGCCAACGAACGAACAGTGTATTATAATGATTTAGGCAGCATAATGTCAGGAGTCAGATGTTATCAGAACTTTCACGATATTTATCCAGTTCATCTGGTTGGAGGTGGGTCATCCCGCCGGTGAGGAGATGAGTGTGTTGAGGTGTCCATGGCCTTCACAGTGTTGATGAGGCTGGCACTTCAGGGATGCGTTGTCGTCGTGTCCATGTGATGGTCCTTCCTCGGATCTGGATATGGCCTGGATCCGGCGGTTTGCGGTAAACGTCGGGATAAACAGAGGGACTAATATAGCGTAGACGCAATCCTTCTTATGATGTACAAAGTACATCAGGAATTATGGGAAGTGTTCCCGGTTCCGGCTGATCTAATCTATGCAGCCTAACATTGAATTATAGAAATCTATAATGTGTTATGTGTATGCTAAGCCAAAGAGATGTGTTTTTAGTCTAGATTTAAACTGACAGACTGTATCTGCTTCCCAGACCGTGTTAGGAAGATTGTTCCAAAGTTTTGGTGCTAAATAGGAAAAGGATCTACCGCCAGCAGTCGATTTTGATATTCTAGGTATTATCAACTGGCCAGAATTTTGAGATCGCAATAGACGTGAAGGACTATAATGCATTAAGAGCTCGCTCAAGTACTGGGGAGCTAAACCATTTAGTGCTTTGTAAGTAATCAGAATATTTTAAGATTTATACGATGTTTAATAGGCAGCCAATGCAGTGTTGACAGAACCGGGCTAATATGGTCATACTTCCTGGTTCTGGTAAGAACTCTAGCGGCTGCGTTTTGAACTAGCTGTAGTTTGTTTATTAAGCGTGCAGGGCAACCACCCAGTAGAGCATTACAATAATCTAGCCTTGATGTCATGAATGCATGAACTAATTGTTCCGCATTTGTCAGTGGGAGCATATGACGTAATTTAGATATATTTTTAAGATGGAAAAATGCGTTTTACAGATACTAGACACGTGACTTTCAAATGAAAGATTGGTATCAAAGAGCACACCAGGTTCCTAACTGACGACGAAGACTTAACAGAGCACCATCAAGTGTTAGACAGTAGTCTAGGTTATTACTTGTGGAAGTTTTTTGTCCAATGATTAGAATCTCTGTTTTTTCAGAATTTAGTAATAGGAAATTACTGGTCATCCAATTTTTTATATCAGCTATGCATTCCGTTAATTTTGTGAATTGGTAAGTTTCGTTAGGTTTTGAAGAAATATACAGCTGAGTATCATCAGCATAACAGTGAAAGCTAATTCATATTTCCTAATGATATCTCCTAATGGTAGCATGAACAGAGTGAACAGCAGTCCTAGTACTGAGCCTTGTGGTACGCCATACTGAACTTGTGATCGATAAGACATCTCTTTGTTTACTGCTACAAACTGAAAACGGTCAGATAAATATGATTTAAACCATGCTAGTGCAATTCCACTAATGCCAACATAGTTTTCTAGTCTATTTAAAAGAATGTTGTGGTCGATAGTGTCAAATGCAGCACTAAGATCAAGTAACACTAATAGAGAGATACATCCACGATCGGATGATAAGAGCAAATCATTAGTGACTTTAATGAGAGCAGTCTCAGTACTATGGTACGGTCTAAATCCGGACTGAACATCCTCGCAGATATTATTTCTTTCTAAAAAGGAACACAGTTGTGAGGATACAGCTTTTTCTAGTATCTTTGACAGAAAAGGCAGATTCGAGATTGGCCTGTAATTGACTAATTCTGTGGGATCAAGTTGCGTTTTTTTAACAAGCGGTTTAATCATAGCCAACTTAAAGGTTTTTGGTACGTGTCCTAGAGACAAGGATGAATTAATGATATTTAGAAGAGGATCTATGACCTCTGGAAGCATCTCTTTCTGTAGTTTAGTCGGTATAGGGTCTAACATAGTTGTTGTTGATTTAGATGATTTAACGAGTTTGCAAAATTCTTCCTCTCCTATAGCAACAAATTAGGGATGGGACGATTACCGGTTTCACGATAAACCACGATAAAATGTCCTGACGGTTAGTATTATCGTTTAAAATTTAATTATCATAAAAACCGTGTTTGATTATCGTGATTTGAAAACTCGCGGTAAATCCTGTCCAGCCAGAATCAGTCTGACGCAGGCGCGCGCATGCAATGCCGTTTTTGCGCGAGAAGACATGGCGGAAGGCAGTGACAGCACACGGAGATTTTTCAGCTATCCAAGAGGACAAAATCGGAGGTATGGTCGTATTTTGGCTATTACAAGAGTCCCGAGGGAATTTAATCGAGGATGGGCACCTGTCTGCAAATCTTGCTAGAGGAAAGTCGCTGCAAAAGGGGGAAACATGTCAAATCTGCTAAGTCATCTAACGTTACGTGACAACCACCCACTGAGTTAACTTTTACCTTAATACCACAACTAACTTAAATAATTAGACAAAAAAAATTGATTGGAGATGAATTATTTCATTATCTCACTTGTAATTATTGCAAAGCTTCCGCGAAGAGAAAAGTTTTACAGCAAGTGGATTTGAGCCAAGACGAACGAACATATTCAAACTATTAAGGGTGACCTTTAAGGGATAATGTATTGTATTCATTCATAGTAAACTTATTACACAGTTTTATGTTTTATTTTTACCACAGAAATAATTTCAGAGACATGAAATATTAAATTGTGATTAACTTTAATGCTATTGTTAAATCTTTCCGGTTTATAAATCCGTTATAAAGTTTACAAGTGTGACCAAATCAATCGTAAAGAAAATGATGATCATTACAATGATATGTAGTTAGTATTTAACATCTGTATTTAATATTTTCAATACAATCAAAACTAGAGAATGCAAGACATTACATATTATCAATGTAAATCCATGAGAAAGTTCGGCGTCCGCTCGTGTGTTTTCCTGATTACATAATGGATGTGCGACTGCTGTGTTATAATACCTGTTTTCGGCTATTGACAACAGTAGTTTAGTCACCCTGACCCAACCAACATATTTTGTTCATTAAAGTGTGTGCGTGCGTGCGTGCGTGCGTGCGTGCGTGCGTGCGTGGTGTGTGTGTGTGTGTGTGTGTGTGAGAGAGAGAAAGTGATTTATTATTTATTAATATTAATAATTATAATATTCAGTCATACACACATCCATAAGTGAGTAAATATTATTATTATCATTATTAATGATAGGGTTTAATGACGGGTTCATTAAAACCTGCACTAGGAAAACTTATACCTCTCACTCTCAGGGCTCCATGTTAATATTAATATAATGTTTATGCTTAAAAAAGTGCATATAGCTGCTAATTGTATTTTTTGTTTGTTGATTTTCACATTTTAAACTTGTTGAAATGTTTTCAGTGTGAGGATCAGTTCTTTTTGAACATTTCCATCTCATTTTAACAAAACCGTGATAATATTGATAATCGTGATAACTTTGGTCACTATAATCGTGATATGAAATTTTCATACCGTCCCATCCCTACAACAAATGAATCAAAATGTTCCTCACGGAGACTACACTGCACTCCCTGATGCGCTACTGTAGTAGACGGTTGCATACTTATAATTTTGTCCCTGATATTACAGATCTTATAAGTGAAGAAGTTCATAAAGTCATTACTGCTGTGTTTCTTGGAAACTTCTGGGCTTGAAGCTTTCTTTTTCATTAGTTTAGCCACTTGTTCAAATAAATACCTAGGATTATGTTTATTTTCTTCAAATAGGGTTGAAAAATAAGCAGATCTAGCAGCTTTTAAAGCCTCTCTGTAAGCAATCGAGCTCTCCTTCCATGAAATCCGAAATCTTCCAGTTTTCTTCCAGTTTCGCTCCATTTTTCTGGCTGCTCTCTTAAGGGCCCGGGTGTGCTCGTTGTACCACGGCGTTGGACTATTTTCTTTAATCTTCTTTAAGCGCAGCGGAGCAACTGTGTCTAAAGTGCTGGAAAAGAGAGAGTTAAACGTTTCTGTTGCAATATCAAGTTCTTCTAAGCTATCCGGGATGCTGAGATGATGAAACTGATTAGGAAGATTATTAATAAAGCAATCTTTAGTGGAAGAAGTGATAGGTCTAACATATTTATAACACAGAGTCAGCTTTCCAGCCTTGGCTAAATGTAATTTACACGAGACTAGATAATGATCTGAGATGTCGTCGCTCTGCTGCAGAATTTCAACGCCATCAACATCTATTCCATGTGATAATATTAGATCTAGAGTATGATTACGACAATGAGTAGGTCCTGACACGTGTTGTCTAACTCCAATAGAGTTTATAATGTCTTTAAATGCCAATCCCAGTGCATCTTTTTCATTATCTACATGTATATTAAAATCACCAACAATTAGGACTTTATCTGCAGTCAATATTAATTCTGATAGAAAGTCAGCAAATTCTTTGATAAAATCTTTATGGTGCCCTGGTGGCCTGTATACAGTAGCCAGCAGAATTCTCAAACGTGATTTATCGTTAACACTATATATATTTACATTAAGCACCAACACTTCAAAAGAAGTATATTTAAAACTAGATTTCTTAGTGGTTTTGAGAATATTACTATAAATTACAGCAACACCTCCCCCTTTGCCTTTCGGACGAGGCTCATGTTTATAACAATAATCTTGCGGGGTGGACTCATTTAAAGTAATGTAATCGTTTGGTTTTAGCCAGGTTTCTGTCAAACACAGCACATCCAGGTTATAGTCTTTAATCTTATCATTAACTATGAGCGCTTTTGAATTAAGGGATCGAATACTCAACAACCCAACCTTTATCGTTTGCTCATCTGTATTATATCTGTTTTTTATTTGTTGAACATCAATTAAATTTTTAACCTTAGAAAGGTTTGGCAGTTTTTTGGATTTCCAGATTCGGGGAACAGACACAGTTTCTATATGATGATATCTAGGTGAAAGAGTCTCTATATGATGAGATTTATCTGACCTAACGAGGCCGCTAGCAGACGGTCGGTTTAGCCAGTTTGTCTGCTTCCTGACCTGAGCCCCAGATTGTCATGTTTTATCTCTAAGACTATGAGCCAAATTACTAGAGAGAAGAGCAGCACCATCCCAGGTGGGATGAATACCATCTCTTTTCAACAGGTCAGGCTTGCCCCAAAAACTTTTCCAATTGTCTATGAATTCTATATTATTTTGCGGACACCACTTAGACAACCAACCATTGAGTGAACACAATCTACTAACTATCTCATCACTCCTGCGAACAGGAAGGGGGCCAGAGCAAATTACAGTGCCTGACATTGTACTTGCGAGTTCAAACACCTCTTTAATATTAATTTTGGTGCGAACATCATTAGTGCCGACGTGAATAACAATCTTAGAGAATTTACGATTAGCATTAGCCAGCACTTTTAAATTTGATTTGATGTCAGGCGCTCTGGCTCCCGGCAAACATGTGACTATGGTGGCTGGTGTCTCTATTTTCACGTTCCGTGTAATAGAATCGCCAATTACCAGGGCACAATCAACAGCATTCTCAGTGGGTGTTTCACTGAAAGGGGCAAATCGATTTGTTATGGTAATCGGAACAGAAGAGTGGTTTTTTGATCCGCGACTAGAGCGATTTCTCACCGTCACCCATCTGCCTGGCTGCACAGGCAATAACTCAGCCGGAACCGAATCATGTAAATGGTTCACTATGCTAGGAGCATCCAAAGTAGTATCTAAGGCTCGAGCACACTTACTATCCTCAATTAAAGTTTGGATGCGTGTCTCTAATTCTGAAATCTTCTCCGTCAGCCTGACTGTCTCCTTGCATTTATCACATATAAACCCTATATTGCCGACGGGGAAGGCTATGGTAAACATATGGCATGAGGTGCAGGTGACAATAACAGGACAAGACATTACTCACCGTGTTTGTTGACTGATTCTTACTCACCTGGGCTTTTTATGAACTCAGAGAGGCGCGGGCGCGCACAAGAAAAATAAATAAATAACTGAGCGCACGGGCGGCGCAGGCTAACGAGATACAAGCGTGTCAAGTGCTAACAATAACGGAAGCTAGCGAAGTTAGGTTAGTCTGAGATGTTAGGTAAACTGTATTAGTAGTATAAACAACTAGAAATAATCGTAAATTATGGTTCAAAACAGAGAGAAATATAAGTCTTTAGACGGAGCTTACAGCCTCGGAGCAAACACACTCACACACAGCAGGCAGCGAGGCACACAGATGCAGACTAAATATGTGTCCACAAGACTTTTGACTAATGGAAGTTGTCGCCTATAGTTTTTGCTTCAAAATGATGTGAAAAGCATCCTGCCCAATCATTCACATAACACAATAGATTGATTCAAATTGTGAAAAACATTTTTTTGTTTGCCAAGGCAATATGCGAATGGGGGTCAACTGCCCAACCCCCTTGTGAATAATTAGTTGCTTCACACCTGAGAAGACAAAAGACCCTGCATAATAATGAGCCTTTCATTCAGGTGCGAGAAAGAATGCATATATATATATATATATATATATATATATATATATTATATATATATATATATATATATATATATATATATATATATATATATATATATATATTATGTATATATAAGCTAAATATAAATGAAAGTCAAAAGCGCATTTTTAGTCATACCTGGAATCAAATCCTGTTCAAATAGGTTATATGGGCCATTCTACAGAATTGGTTCAAACTTAGAGTTGGAAACATCTTGAAAAGAAAATTGTCTTTTTCCATAAATGTCTTAGTAGGCCAATACATTGATCATACATATTTCAAAGTTAAGGATTCATTATTTTGATATAGCTTGCATTGGAACAAACACTATAACATCTTAGTTATTTTATTAGTTATTTGATTAGATCACCTGAAAACCCAGGTGAAAAGGAAATATATTTAAATTGTGCTTATTTTGATATACTTAATGTATTTTAAGTGTACTGTATTAAGTATGTATTAAATGTGTTATTTTGAAACAACTTTAAGTATACTAAGTGTACTTTAATATGTATTTAAGTTCAATTTGAATGTAATAGTAATATATTTTATTATATTTAATTGTGTTAAAATGGAACTATTTTAAGTACATTTAGTGTAATATAATAGCATTATATTTTTATTTTAGCTTCACATTAATGTCTTCCAAGTATATTTTAAATATAATATCAGCTTGTTAATAATGTATTAGTAAAACACTAGTAGAGCTACTTCAGACCAACCCCTTTTAGATTTGCGCCAGGCACAAGAGGCATTTATTTTTGCGCTTTGACACTTGCGTTTCAGATCGTTAAAATAGGGCCCAATAGCTGCAAAAAAAGAAATTGAAGTGATTGGTCTTGGAGTTTGCCTCATTGCTGCATGTTCTTCTAATCAGTGCTCGCACCTCAGACACTGTCGTGGTCGGAAACTGTTTGCTCACAGTATCTATGAAAAGGGAAAAAGCAAAATTAACCTCTGTTAAAAAAGTCACTGTTCCATTTTGAAAGGTAACGCTTCCTTTTACAGTACAGTACTTACAGTGTACTTACAGTGTACTTACTCACTTAAAAATATTGGGTTAAAAATAACCCAACAAGTAACCCAACTATGGGTTAGTATAGCACCTTCCCAACTGTGGGTTATTTTAACCCAATGCACTGGGTTAAACACCAGTTGGGTTAAAATAACCCAACAGTTTAGTTAAATATTTATTTTGATTTATTACCTTATTTTAGTAAATAAAATGCACTGTTTTCAAATACAGATTGTTTATTTGTATAAAACAATACATATGTTTCAACAAATATATTTTTAAATTACAAACTATATATTGGGGAGTCTAGCATTTAATGTATAATATACATAGTGTACATATATTCAAAATACACAAGTGTACATACAACACACATAATAAATTCAAAACCTATGGAAATATGTACAAACAGTACACATTTAAAAAATGTACATAGAGTACAAATACATAAAATATATACATACAGCACACAAAAATTCAAAATTCACTAAATTCAAAACCTATACAAATATGGACAAAATACACAAATAAATAACATTAAATCCTAATCACAACTTTATTAAAAGGTCTTCAACTGTACACTGAATGCATTGATGTGTTGTTGTGAACATACTTTAAGTAATACAACTAAAAATACATATGTTGACTGGACCTAATGATGATGATGATCAAAGTTCTTAATGAGGCAGCAATGTGTTAAAGGAACTCCTCCGGATATATTAAAGTTTGCATGCTACAAAAACTCCCAAATGGATGCAGAGGTGTTGAAATAGTTTATGTCATAGATGTTAAACATTTTTGAAACAGATCCATTGCATGAAATAAAGTCTTCTGTTCAACTGATTTCACACTGAATATGATAAAAACTTGCAAGTTCTCTTTGTCACCAAGCATTGTCACGCGGATACGGGCATGTCTCACTGTTCAGATAGGCACCATGTCAGTTCCACTTCCAACCTTAAAAGAATAAATAAAGTTCAGCATGCACTGTGACAACATCAACAGTTTAAATTATGAAAAAGTTACATCACAGCAGTGCTGTATTGAATTAAATTATGGTCACTCTAATTACTCATTACACCTGCTGTTAAAGGGATAGTTTACCCAAAAATGTAAACTCTGTCATTAATTACTCGCCCTCATATCATTCCAAACATGTAAGACTTGCGTTAATCTTAGGAACATAAATAAAGACTCTGCTACCTTTCTGGGGCATAGTTGCATAGCTGTCAATGAAGGGACAAAAATCTCTCAAAGACGTCATTATCAAGTAGGCCTAATCCATGCGAGTGGTTCAACCTCAATTTTATGAAGCATGATGAGTATATTCTATCCCTTAACCATAATTTACCACTTTATTTGCAAAATATTAAACTCAAACACGAGAGCACCTCGACGCATGCGTGTTGTGTTAAATGGAGAGCAGATGACAAGAGCGTGAACACAACAATTATGATTTTTTTGCACAAAGCACTCGCGTCGGTTCATAAAACGATTCTTTCATTTTGAGTTGACTGCGCATGCACAACACCCTATAAGTTCTGTTCTGGAAACAGAATTGATTAGTAGATCTCTTGAGTCTTTGGGTTCGGGTCCAAATCTTTCATTCTTTTCGTCAGTCTCAGAGGCTATGCTGTCAGTATGACTAGAAATTCAAATGACTTGGAAAAAAAGAGATTCAGAGATCCGAGTCAGTAAAATTTCCTGAATTTCCCACTACTACTGGACAGTAGCTTTCGGCAGTCTGTAAAAATATACCGCAGATTTCTTGTCAAATCTAGTTGTACAAATAAATCTTAAAGCTCTTTCCCATTTTTTTATGTGTTTTTTCCACGGCAGTCATTCTGCCACTCGAAGGTGACGTCACGCGCATACTCTCTATTCTGAACATAATTAAACTCACCATTCCAAGAAAACTGTGAAGTCTGGGATGTTCTCTAATGATTTCTTCGATAGTTTTTGTTCCAGAGGATCAATTCCACGCATTGCAGTTTGTTGAGTTGGTGTGTGAATTCATGAACTCCAGGACTTGGCTGTGAGGACTTCTTGCTTTCTTTTTGCCACATTATTGTCAGTCATCAGACAGCTTAGGCCCCATCCACACTACTGCGTTTTAGTTTAGAAACGGAGAATTAAAACGAATACGATCTCCGTCCACACCAGCGTTTTAGCTGCGATCTCCGTCCACATAAAAACGACTGAAAACGCGCATCACGTGACCATTCACCTACACTGGGCATGCGCGTGCCGGTGTAAACACCATTACTCAGGAACCACAACTTCATTGATAAAATTATCCCGCATGCGCTGGTTCTTCCCGGCTTAACCCAGAACCGACGCTCCATGTACGGTCGATACCGCCGCTGCACACGGCATGGGAATTGTCACAGATCGCTGGAATAATAGCTTGCCTCCGGCGCATGTTGGCAGTTAACGTTACAGCATCAGGGAAGGATACGCTATGACTGATAACACCCAATCAGAGAGCCGAGCGCGAGCGTCTGCGTCATCGTTTCTAAAGTCCTCCGTTTTGACCCGTCTACACTAAAACGCCCTCCGGAGATTCAAAACGCAAAACGGGTCTGCAGCGTTTCTAAACTTCTCCGTTTTAGGTCTTCGTTTTTGCCGTTTTAGTGTGGACGGGAGGTGCAAACGTAGCAAAAGGTCTCCGTTTTTAAACGAAAACGTAGTAGTGTGGATGGGGCCTTAGACTCTACTGAAATGAAAACATACTGTATTAAAATGAGGGAAGACAGCTGAAAAAACAAACATAAGCAATTAACTGGATCTGTAGTAGCCCCAGCACTGCACATTTGGTCTCTCTAATCATTATTCAACTTACCAGCTTGTTCGTAGAGGGACTCCAAGACTCGTGCCAGATAAGGAAGGCGTACTGTCCAGGACCAGAGTTGAGAACCATTGTCATCCAGCAGTGTAAAACTTTCATTTACTCCTTCCTGTGTTAGAATTAAGCAGAAAATAAGAAATATTTTCAGAGAAGTAAGCTAGTCCTTAAAAATAAGTTTGTAAAAACCCTTTTATATCACTTATTTCAATACCTTACTCACCTTGAAAGGTTTCAATTAAAAGGCAGAAGATCGCCTGTTGTAGTCTGCTTCACAAATTAACCCATTTGTCTAAAACAAAAATATAACACATTTAGTGCAACACATTTAAATAAAAGGCAAAAATTTCATAAGAAAAAAAAATACTATAATTGGATACTTCAGCTACTCCTGTATTAATACAGTTGCATGCACATACATGACTATTCATACAACAACAACATTCATTACCACATTTCTGCCAAAATGCCATAGTTAAAGTTTGTGTTACTACAGTAAATCAAGGTAAACTGTGTTTTGGAAAAGAAACTTTCTTAATCATGAACTAATCGTTTATTTGTTGCACAATGTGCAACATTGTGTTTTACGCATTGTGTTTCATGTTTTATGCTTCAATGTTGTTGGGAATATCTGCACTTTTTCATCTTTCTTTCATCTCGGAGATTTCAGCGAACTCAAACGGTTCTCACTGCATCTCACACCGCTGCTGTGGTGTCGTGTGGCCGATGTCTGAGCTCGCGCCGCTGGGCAGAGCTGATAAATGGTCCGTGCACTACGGTTCAAATGAGTAGAGCTCTTTCGTCACGCATTTAGTGACAATTGTAGTCGCACCTGTACAAATAGTAGTCTAGAGCACTGCTTCAGCTGGGACAGACCATCACCAAAGTGCCTTTAAAGGGTACCTATTATGGCATTTAAAATGTTCCTAATATTGTTCTGGGAGTCCCCAACAACAGTTTTACAAGCATGCAATGACAAAAAACACTTTTGTTGTCTTATAATATGCATTTATTTTTACCTGATTTGCTCACCGACTCCCAAATGAATCGTTTAGCGAGTCATTTTTCCAAACCCCGCCTTTGCGTGACGCTAATCTGTGGTGATATGTTAGACACCCAGCCGACGGGGTGTCATTGGTTGTTGCGCTAGATCTTACCCAGATACAACAGTGCTATTTTCTGATTGGCTAACAAAACCAGACGAACAACACCCGAGGAGACCAGGGTTGCCAGGTCTGCACAACAAAACCAGCCCAATTGCTCATCAAACTAACCCAATCACGGCCAAAAATATTCAAATAGCGTTCCCGGGTGTTTCCTCAATAACAATCAAGTTCCAGTGGATAAAACAATCGCGTCAACCAGCGTGCACTACACAAACAACCCGCGGAAACAGTGCAGGCATACGGACCTGGCAACACTGGAGGAGACGCGCTTGAATCCTGCCGGTTCCACAGTGAGTGAGTTTTGGGCACTGCGGCATATTAAATATATTACAAATAGTTTTTCAGCGTGAGAAATACAATGTGTGGCCGGAGAGCGTGACAAAAGACCGAAATGAGTGACTGTCACGCTCAATGCGTGATGCGTGACACTCGAGAGCCCTGTGACAACTCCATTAACAACGACAAACACTTCACATATTTCAATACAATTGACATTGAAGACCTAAGTTAGCTGCTAGAAGCTGCGCTGTGCATGTGCGTACACAACACACAAAATAATTATAGAACATGATACAAACATAAAAGCAACAGCCTACTTACAGATTGTGATTCGGAGAAGGAAGCTGATCCAAATAAACTCGGTACTGAACCTCCCTCCTTCAGTATCAGCCGGCTCGCAAATTCATACTTTATAGCATTTAGGTTTGTGAAGCAATCATCTTCAAAATGACGCGAACACAGAACAAGTTTGGGCTATAATACTTCTGTGGTATAGTTATGAACTGTAGCCACTGTCTTCAAATGCTCCTCACTGGGCAGATGAAAAAAGTTTGCTTTTGCGTCACACTTCAAAACACAGCAGCGTCTCGTCGACATGATGTTTTCCCTGGTGTCTCCTAATGCAATGAGTGGGCGTATCTTATTCAAATAACTTGGACAAGTGACGTACGAAAGTGCATCGTTCGTCTATCGATTCATATCAACGACTCAGAGTCGATTCTTACTTTTGAGAGATAATAACTTTGTATACGGTGAACTTTCATATTTAAAACTTTGGAGGATGTTTTCGTTCACTTAGATCTATGTTACACACTACATGAAAGGTAATTTTCAAAATTCCATGATAGGTACCCTTTAATACATTTGCTATAACGAATAAAGTTACCGCAAAACAGGCGTAATGCTAGATAGTGATTTCAGACTAGGCCTAACGTTAGCTACTTAGTTTATTTTAGTAACGTTAGGTAATTTACTGGTAGTACATCTCTAAACGGTTTCGCTAGTATAATTTTATAATTTATTACTTTATTACTGCTAGCGAGCTCACGGGGATAGCTAGGATTAATTTCCAATCGATCTCACTCCAGGAAAACGGACTAAGGGAACTTCGTTTTTTAAATATATAAAATTTAGTTTTATAATAATTATATTCAATGTCTCAGTACACAATACTTGATGTTATATAAAAATTATATGACTTACCTTTCATAATCAGGATGCAGCAGGCAGCAGCAGCTTCTGTGTTGTTGACTAACTTCTGTCACGACCGTTAAAATTTGAACCGTCGCTGCGGAAACCGAAGATTATCTGACCCGACCGTCGGGTTATTTCTAAAAATAACCCAACGATTTTAGAAATGACCCAATATTTTGGAAAATAACCCAACATATTGACCCAATATGTGTAACCCATCGGTTGGGTTAAACAAATAACCCAACGTTTTTTAGAGTGTACCTAGAAAGTACTGGCTAATATAAGATAAGTACATGGAACAGGGGTAGGTTTAGGGGTAGGTTCAGGGTTAGTACTAGTTATTACACAGTAATTGTAGTTACTAAAATAAGTACATAGTATTTACATGGGTAACTGGACTGTAAAAGGAAGCGTTACCGGAACTTGCACTGCATATCTAGGCGCCCCTGTTATACTTCTGGGTCGTAATAATATAGTCATAGGTAACACGTTTTTTATTACAACACAGTATGATGTTTCGACATTTCCCTATGTTGTATTAGAAGGTGAAAAAGACGTACTGTTAAATGTATTATGAATGCATTCAATTATATTTGTGTTGTACTAAAAACATACTTAAAGGATAATTCCGGTATTTAACACTTTGAGTCTATTTTCTAGTGTGTTTTGGATGAACTAGAGTGGTGGACTTAGAAATTTTGACAATGGGTCCTGTCTCGACTTTTTGACTATTTTAGGTTTGCCTCGGAGCGCTTCAGAGTGGCAGTCTACGAGCATACTGAAACATGTCCTTAAAACAACCCTTAACGTTCGTTTTTCAAAACTGTTACACTCACCGAGTGGTTAGTGGTGTCCATTGATGATTAAAAACAAATATATCGGCGCAATGTATGCTTTCAATCCGTGTTATTTACTATAGTAGAACTATTTTTTTCAGATACCTCACAACCGCGTATAAACTTCCGCTCAATATTTGAGTCTGAAGCGTTAGCACACTCCCGACCACTTGATGGCGACAACCACTTTGCCGCAGTTGCTCTGCTCACGCTAGCCTTCTGAGAGACGGAGAACCGAGCGAAAAGACTACAACCAAATGTAAACAGACCCCCTTTCGGTCTCCGGAGTGCAGTGATATCAACGAGCACTGAGGCTCCAACAGACGCAATGCGATTTTAAAAAATGGCAAATAAAACACGACAGAAACTGTTTTTCGCTACGCTACTTGTTTTGGAATATCAACGAACACCACTAACCACTCGGTGAGTGTCACAGTTTTGAAAAACGAACGTTAAGAGTTTTTTTAAGGACATGTTTCAGTATGCTCGTAGACTGCCACTCTGAAGCGCTCCGAGGCAAACTAAAATAGTCAAAAAGTCGAGACAGGACCCATTGTCAAAATTTCTAAGTCCACCACTCTAGTTCATCCAAAACAAACTAGAAAATAGACTCAAAGTGTTAAATACCGAAGTTATCCTTTAAGTACATTTTTAATAGTATGTTTTTTTCACCTGGTCAAAATTAAATATTTTTGCATATAATGCTTAGTATATATATTTTAACAGTAGACATTCAATAAAAATGTTTAATGTAATTCAAAAAAGGAGTTAATAATAGATCTACAGCAAAAACATTAAGTCTTGCATGTTTTGTATTGTATGTTTTGTTCATAATATGTTTTTTCTACTTTGGAAAAATAATATAACATACTATTTTAATAGAGGATATGAAGACTTGACACTACTCAGATAGATCCACATTTTACAGAAACAACAGAGGAAAATACCACTTTTACAATTCCCAATAAAATCATATTTCTGTTATTGAATGTAATGTTATATCATAGCTATTCTAAAATAAAGGCCTCGACATGTATTTGTATCAACGCTTTTTATGTGTATTTTTCTGAAGGGAAAAGAGTATTTTTACTAGCCCTACCAGACAAGGAGTAACACTGAGAGAATGATTCATATTTTTATTTTTCAAATTTATTATAGCTCAACAGTTAATCTATATTAATTTGAAAAATAAAAATATGCCTTAACAACATCTTAAGAATGCGGTTTTCCAAAATATCACAATTTCAACGGTCACACAGGTCAACTCAAACAGTTACACAAGATAGATACTTGCAGTTATTATAAGTCGCTTACATTTTAGACACACTATTGACTGTTTTTGTTGTTTTTCACCAACGAAAAGTTACAAACAGGCTCAGCTATTACTTACTCGACGTCATCTACTGACGGGTTAATTAAAAAAAAATGTCTTTGCAATATGCAAATTTCTTGGTTATGTATTAAATTAAAAAACTCTCATATTTAATGCGTTTTGTAAAAGCTTATAGTGGATGATTACAACTTAATATAGGCCTATTTATCAAATATAATATTTTGACATGAAAACTGACAGCCTAATAGTAATGAATTAGCCTAACATTTTCTACATTTAAATATCACAAATGTGTAAGTTTAATTAGAGTTTAAGAATAAATTATTACAACACAAATAAGTACGTTAACATTGTATGTTATTATGTTCACCGATTTAAGTTACTTGTCCAAGGCACAATCAAGCCGTGTAATCACCATTAATAAGCATTTTGTTTTATGCAAACACAGTGTGCAATGTTTTTATAGTTGTTTTATGTCACTGTCTAGATTAAGTATCTATAACAGTTGACTAAGTTGATAGACGTAACGTTATGTAGCTCGCGCCAGCATCAAGTTATCGGTTAACGTCAGTAATCCACGTTATCTAGCATATAGAGCATCGGCATCAATTTCTGAAAATATTTTTGTTATATTGTTACTTAATTTTACAAAATAATAAATGATGCGATGGCACAAGAATTCTTAGATGCTCACTCTTTTAATCCAGATCGAACTCTATGGCGGCAAATCAATGACAATAATAAACGAGCGCACAGCTGATGCTGGCGCGCGCGGTAAATGACTTTCGCGAGCGAATAACAGATCTACAAACGGGAAACGGGAACTCGCGAGCTCATTCAAGCCCTGCGCGCGCTCATGACATCTCCTCTGCACGCAATACAAGCCTCGCGCGCGCGATTGATCATACACAAGCCTCGCGCGCGCGATTGATCATTCCACACGCTCTCGCGCTTGATCTGCTCTCGCCTGCTCCTTTTGCTCGCTCGAACAATTTTATTTTTGACAGTTGAGGGGCGGGACTCCCCTTTTCCGGAAGTCAGTTGGGATTGGACGCCTGTCCAATGACTTGTAATTCACTTGACTTGAGACATCACTTAATTTGTTTTATTTATTGTGGTTAATTATTGTGTAATGTGATTCAATGCATTGTTAATTTAGAATATATTCTTACCAGATATTTTTTTTTAACAGAAAGTATTACTAGTGATTGCATTGTGTTGTTAAGAGATAATTTACAGACTGTAATGACACATTTCCATGGTTATTAGCATTGTAAATCTACCAAATTTTGTATGAATTTTTACATAATATAAATGGTTCATTATATTTTCTATTAAATGTAAAAGGGGTTCTGGCTTCTCAAGTTAAGATACAGTACACAGCATTAATAATAGCTTTAAAAGCCTTTCCAGGATTTGCTACTGAATAAAGAGAAACAATATTAAATCCAGCTAATTATTAAACCCAGCAAAGCTATTACATCATTATATAGTGATCTTAATCATCTAACTTTTTGTAAGCTAATAACTTAAGAGAAAGTATGAGGCAAGTAGTGTACACAGCATAAATGATTAAACCCCATCTGCACATAACATATCTTATTATGTTACATAGAAAATTAAATACATTCATGCTGCCAGAACACCTTTTACATTTAATAGAAAATATAATGAACCACTCAAAATTGACATAATAGTAATACACAGGATGAAAACAAAAAGCTTACACAACAACTCTTGCTTATTGATATAAACAAGTAATTTATCTTTGATCCAAAGCCCTTGTTATATTTACAACTATTTAATGGACACTTTTTACATTCTGAGGCTCTCAGATCCACTTTAATTTTAATAATAATAATAATAATTCATTACATTTATATTGCGCTTTTCTGGACACTCAAAGCGCTTTACATAGAAGGAGGGAATCTCCTCAACCACCACCAATGTGCAGCATCCACCTGGATGATGCGACGGCAGCCATATTGCGCCAGAACTAGTGGCGCAATTACTAGTAATAATTTTAGTATTACTAAAATTACTAGTAGTACTAGTACTACTAGGCAATTACTAGTAATAATTACTAGTCTTAATTTTGGTCGGATAAACGTAAATATATGGTAAATTGGGGGTCTAGGGGAACTATAGCAAATATGACTTTTTCTCCAATTTATTTTAGATATTTTAAGCCAACACAAATTACATAGTCTTTTAAATATAAAATGTAAAAATGTATAAGAATTTTCATGATTTACAATGCTAATAACCATGGAAATGTGTCATTACAGTCTGTAAATATCTCTTAACAACACAATGCAATCACTAGTAATACTTTGTTAAAAGAATATATTCTATATTAACAATGCATTAAATCACATTACACATTAATTAACCACAATAAATAAATAAAAATTAGTGATGTCTCAAGTCAAGTGAATTACAAGTCATTGGACAGGCGTCCAATCACAACTGACTTCGGAAAAGGGGAGTCCCGCCCTCAACTGTCAAAAATAAAATTGTTCGAGCGAGCAAAAGGAGCAGGCGAGAGCAGATCAAGCGCGAGGCGTGTGGTATGATCAATCGCGCGCGCGAGGGCTTGTATTGCGTGCAGAGGAGATGTCATGAGCGCGCGCAGGGCTTGAATGAGCTCGCGAGTTCCCGTTTCCTCGCGTGTAGATCTGTTATTCGCTCGCGAAAGTCTTTCACCGCGCGCGCCAGCATCAGCTGTGCGCTCGTTTATTATTGTCATTGATTTGCCGCCATAGAACTCACATGTACATCTTACAGTCTCTCTTGTATCTACACTGATCAATCGCCCTTCTCTATCCCCCTCCTAGTGTTCAGTTATTGTAATAACAGTTTATGTAGACACAACAATTTTCTAAACCCAAAGTGAGAATAAAGCCACTTATACTAATCACTTATAAACTTACCACCAAGAAGTAAGGTCTTTGCTGGCAGTATCTTGCTCTGTCCATGTCGACTGAAGCTTGGCAGGCGCACTTCTACGTAACGTTAGTCCTCTTCACTGCAGTTGTTCGCGGGAGCTGACCTGGTATTCTGCTTGTCTGTGTTAGTAAACCACGCCTCAAATACGAGAAAATGTACATGTGGTTCCCAGACCCAAGTCTCAACGAGAATTGGGTCTGGCGTTAGCCAGGCTAGTTCTAGTACACTTTTAGAAATATATTTAAA
The DNA here is from genome assembly GCA_036326025.1 of Chrosomus eos. Taxonomy (NCBI): domain Eukaryota; kingdom Metazoa; phylum Chordata; class Actinopteri; order Cypriniformes; family Leuciscidae; genus Chrosomus; species Chrosomus eos. The sequence goes on from JAZAVI010001313.1 coordinate 19,217, forward strand.
GTATGATTGTCATTAGCATATTTATTAAAAATGTAATTAAGCATACATTTATTACCGATGTACTATTAATATACTTTTCAGAAATATTTTAAAAGTATGCTTGTCTTTAGCATATTTCTTAAAAGTGTAATTAAGCATTTATTACCAATGTACTTCTATATGGGATGATTATAGTACACTTTTTAGAAATGTATTAAAATGCAATTCAATGTATTTTTAGTTCAATTTAAATAAGCATGTTGGAAATACAAATGTATTATAAACATACTATTTGTATTTCAAATATATTTTGAAATGTCTCTTTCACCTGGGAAAACATACTTTTAATATTTAACATATTGAGCAGAAACTGCGGTGACACTTTATTTGAAGGGGTGTGCATAAGACTGACATGACACTGTCATAAACATGACATAACACCTGTCATGAACATGAAGGAGTCTTTATGAATGTTTATGACTGTTGTCATTAGTGTCATTCGGTAAATTATGACACTTTTAATGCAAAGTTGACATTGTTTAAAATGTCTTTGTTATGACAACTTGACATTACCCAAGACAAAAATGTCTTGATTATGACAACTTGACATTAACAAAGACGGAAATGTCTTTGTTATGACAACTTAATATTAACCAAGAAATCATAACCTGTCAACCTGTCACAATTATGTCATAACAGGTCTAATTATCAAACTTCAAGCATTTTGCAGTGTAATAACCCTTAATGACATCTTTATAACTAAGACAATGTGTTCCACTTTACTTGAGGACAAGTAAAATATTCATGACACAGTTATAATGGTGTCATGACGGCCAAAGTTGTCACAGGTTGACAGGTTATGATTTCTCGGTTAATGTCAAGTTGTCATAACAAAGACATTTCCGTCTTTGTTAATTTCAAGTTGTCATAATCAAGACATTTTTGTCTTGGGTAATGTCAAGTTGTCATAACAAAGACATTTTAAACAATGTCAACTTTGCATTGAAAGTGTCATAATTTACCGAATGACACTTAATGACAACAGTCATAAACATTCATAAAGACTCCTTCATGTTTATGACAGGTGTTATGTCATGTTTATGACAGTGTCATGTCAGTCTTATGCACACCCCTTCAAATAAAGTGTTACCGAAACTGCTAACAAAAGCTTATTTGATGACTATTTGAGTAAAAAATGTATAATCTATCTGTCCAAAACTAGTCAACGACATGTTGTCTTTTATTTCGTCTGTAACAGTGCGCATCTGTGTGTTCATTCATTCATTGATTCATTCATTCATTCATTCATTCTCTCTCACTTCAGATATTAGCGTTTGAATAGCGCGTGCTCTCCGTGGGCGTGTCACATTTGAAAATTAATGAGCTGAGAGAAAGATAATTAGAACAGCTGACACGTCTCTCTTTTTATATAGATGACATAAACGGAGAATATTTATTTTAGTTTTGAATCGGATCATTTAAAAGCACAAACTTACATGATTTTAAAGATATTTTGCTCATGGCTGGGTGAATAGTATTTGCTGAGTTCTGTTTCCCTTAAGCCCTGAAGGCATTTTTGGGATTTTTTGTCTGAATGACACACAAAAAAGTAAAGACTCATAACTTCAAAACTATGGCAAGGAGAGCCAACAGGTAGACATCATTTGTTAGGAAACTTTTTATATTTTTAGAAAATATAAATTTTTATTACTTTTGGACAATCTAACGGTAAGAAACTGCTGATAAAAGACAAAAATATTATTATTATTTTTTAATAATTTACATATCTTTCTTATTTGAAATGCAATAACTTAGGAAGGAAATACGGTAGCAATATAATTCTTTTTTGGTGATGTTCCCCTATGTGTGGCCTGCACCTGGATCATTATTTTATGATGATAGCATAAAGTAATCCAAAGTTACAGCACTTGGAACAAAGGGAGCCTTTTTGTTCAGTCATTGACATTTATAAAACTCTTGTTTTCTGAGTGACATGCACACATTTAAAGACTCATAACTCCAAAACTATAGAGAG
>JAZAVI010001315.1:5000-10254 GCA_036326025.1 Chrosomus eos
CGATGAGGACATTTTAAAGAAACTGGAGGGATGGGGGGTTTTCCCCATCTCTAAGATAAGAAGGAGAGTTTTATCCGGGCACAAGCATCGAGGATGGAACGAGGTTTGTAAAAACCAGGTTCCCCAAAGAAGTGATCTCACTCCGTATAGCACAAAATTCGAGACGGAAGGAAGGACCACAATACTTTCGGGTGATGCATAGTCATCAGGTGAGGACCTGCAGGCTGTGCATGAGCCCGGACCACATTGTGAAGGACTGTCCGGATTACAAATGTTACAAGTGCGGCGAGATGGGTCATTTTGCGAGGGACTGCAAAGCAGTGAAGTGCCCGGATTGCAAGGAGGTGACCAACAAATGTGAATGTGGGATGAGAAACGAGGAGGAAGACGAAGAACAAGAAGTAAGCGGGCAGGTGCATGAGGGAGACAACGAAAAGGAACAGGAGGAAGGAACAACGATGACACAAGATGTAACAGCAGGAAAAGGACGAAGGAGAACCCAGAGAAGAATGGAACTTACAAGACGAACAAGAACAACAACAGGATCAAGTAGAAATGCAAATAGACATGCCTGGAGTTTGTGAAATTTCTATGGATAGAAGGGAACAGTCAGAAATTGTAAATGATCAAAAGACTTCTGAGAGTGACGGAGAAGAGGAAAAAGAGGACGAAACTGGGAAACAAATGAAAAGAAGGAGATCAATTAAGGTAAAACCATGTTTGGGGGGCTGCAAGGAAAAAAATTGTTAACAAGGACACATTGAGAAATGTAAATAGGAATGAACTGCTAAAGGACTTGGGGGAGACGGAACGATAAATGAACAGCTACATCTATGTTTTTCTTTGCTTCATGGTTCTGAGGATTGTGACTTTTAATGCGAGAGGTCTTTTAAATATCAACAAATTTGATAAAGTAAAAGAAATGTGTAAACAAGAGGATTATAATTTTGCTACAGGAAACAAACTGGAGAGAGGGGTGTATAAATGAAATGAGAAAAGGTGTGGAAAGGAGAATTTTGGTATAATAATGGAGATGAAAGATATGGCAGAGGGGGTAGCAATTTTAATAAGAGAAAATAGTGGAATAAATGGTAAAGAAATATATAAAGACAAAGTGGGAAAATGTATGGCAGTGGAAATTACCTATGAAGAGAAGGAAATGTTGTTGGTTAACATACATGCACCAAATGAAGAAAAGGAAAAAATGAGATTTTTTTAGTACGGTCAGGAGTTTCTTAAGGAATTATAAAGATATTATTATGATGGGGGATTTTAACACTGTTTTTAGCAAAAAAGATATGGCGGATGGTATGGTTTTTAGAAGCGACATGGGAAGGAAAGAGTTAAAATCATTAATGGAGGAGAACAATATGATTGATGTGTGGAGGGAAAGACATGAAAAGAAAAGGGAATTTTCAAGAAGACAAATTGTAGGGAATTTTATGTGTCAAACAAGGATAGATATGGTTTTATGTACAAGAAATATAGAAGGTTTTATAGATAAGTTAAGGTATGAAGTAACAAGTTTGAGTGACCACAAGGCGTTTTATGTACAGTTGGATTGGGATACAAAGAAAAGAGGGCCGGGTGTATGGGTTTTAAATACGACATTTTAAAAGATGAACAGTATGTTTTAGCAATAAAAGAGATGATTGAAGAAGAAAAAGAAAATGGAATGTATGTAGAAGACAAAAGAATTTGGTGGGGAGAATGTAAAATTTTTAGTGAAACAATTCACTATAAAATATTGTACGTTAAAACATAAATGTAATAAGAATAAAGAAAAAAAGATAAGAGAAAGGCTGGAGAAGCAAATTGATGAAGAAGTACAAGATGTACAAAAAATCAAAGAAATACAGGAAGAATTGAAAGAGATTGAAGAAAATAAATATAAAGGAGCAATGCTGAGGAGTAAAGCAAAATATCTGGTAGAAGGGGAAAAGTGTACAAAATTTTTCTTTGATTTGGAAAGGAAAAAAGGAAGATCAGAAATGATAAAGGGTTTAAAAAAGGGAAATGGTGAGATAACAGAAACAAGTGGGGAAATTTTAAAGGAAACAAGATATTTTTTTGAAAAGCTTTTTAGTGCAGAAGAGGTAAAGGAGGAAGAAAAAAAGGAACTAATGGAACTAATAAAAACAAAAGTAGGCGAAGAGGAGAAGGAAGAGTGTGATAGAAGCTAAGTAAGAAGAGATAGGAAGAGCTATAAATGAACTGAACAAAAGGAAAAGTCCAGGGATTGATGGTTTAGGAAGTGAGTTTTACATCACTTTTAAAGATATTTTAACAAATATTTTAATGGATGTTTATTGAAGAGATTTTTGAAAAAGGTGAAATGATGGTAAGAATGGGGATGGGATTGATGAAGCTTATATATAAGAAGAAGGGAGAAAAAACAGAACTAAAAAATTATAGACCTATCACAATGCTTAATACTGACTTAAAGATTTTAGCAAAAATTTTAGCGAATAGATTGAAAGAGATAATGCCAAAGATAATCACAACAAACCAGGCATATGGAGTAAAAGGAAAAGACATTGCGGATACTATAATGAGTATAAAAGACACGATAAGGTACATGAGAGATAAAAAGAAAGAGGGTTACATAATTAGTTTGGACTTCGAAAAAGCTTTCGACAGGGTAGATCATAAGTATCTTTTTGATGTTTTAAAAAGTTTTGGGTTTGGCGAGAATTTTATTAAATGGGTTCGTATTTTATATAAGGGAGCGGTTGACAAGAATAAAATGTAATGGTTTTTTAACAGAATGTTTTAGAATAACGCGCTCGATAAGACAAGGTTGTCCGTTATCAGCACTTTTGTACTCTTTGGTGGCAGAACCGCTGGGACTAGCAATAAAACAAGAAAAGAGGATAAAAGGAATAGAGGTGGAAGAATTCATAGAGGATAACAAAATTTTTCAATATGCTGATGACACAACATTTATTGTTAGAGGAGAAGAAAGTGTTAAAAAAATAATGGAAATAGTACAGAGGTTTGTAAGGGGTCAGGAGGAAAAGTGAATGAAGAAAAAACTGTGTACATGAGATTTGGAGAGACGGTGACCTTAACAGAGAATTTTAAGTTTAAGGAAGTTAAAGAAATGAAGATTTTAGGGATTTAATAGGGAAAGACGAAGATAAAGTGAGAGAAAACATGTGGGACGAAATAGTGGGAAGCATTGAAAGAAGAACAAACTTTTGGAAACTGAGGACACTTAATTTAAAGGGGAAGGTTTTAATCCTGAATGTTTTAATGTCATCGAAATTGTGGTATTTTTTTATATGTGACATCAATGCCAGTGTGGGTGGAAAAAGGTTGAAAAGATGTTTTTTAGAATTTTTATGGGAGGGTAAACCAGCTAGAATCGCATATAATACTTTAATAGGGGTGGTAGATAAAGGAGGTTGGGATTAATGGATGTAGAGCAAAGGAAAAAAAGTCTAAGAGTTAAAAATTGGTTGGAAAGTATCTGGGCGAAAGTAATAAAGTTAGAATGGAAAACAACAATGGAGTATTTTTTTAAAAAAATGTGGGAATTTTAATCTGGGGGAAATATTTTATGGATGAGAAACCCAAAAAAGTGGATGACAGTGGGTTTGCCAAAGTTTTATAGAGAGGTTTTAAGTGCTTGGGGAAAATTTTGTATAAATGTACGGTACAATTTACATGGAAGAGAAAGAATTTTAAATCAGCCTTTATTCCTAAACACTGGCATTTTAAACCAAGGGAAGGAAATTTATTTTAAAAAATGGTTGGAAGTTGGAATAGTTACAAGTGAGAGATGTTTTATATGAATATAAAGAGGGTTTTTTACCGATACAGTACATTGTAGATGTAATGGAGGAAGCAAAAGAGGAGAAACAGTCGACAAGAAATAAAAAATAAGTATGAAATTAAAAACATGCAATACCTAAGCAATGGATAACAAAAATTTAAAAAAAAGGAAGGGGAATAATGAAAAGGATGTAAAAGTAATATTGGGAGAGAACATTTATTTTTTTTAAAAAAATGCACAGTGAAATGTTTTATGGATTTTTTAGAGATGTTGTTTTTAAAAACAATTATAATGAGTTTTGGCAAAAGACATTTGAAGGTTTGAAAATAGAAAATATTTGGAACAATATGAAAGGGAAGATTATTGAAATAAAACTAGGAAAATTTTGGGGTATTTTATTAGACATAGAGTGATTTTTAACTGATACAGTTTAAAGAAAATTAGGGATTTTAACAAAGTGCGATATTAAAGTATGTGGTGAGGAATATGAAAGTTTTTTTCATCTATTTTTATACTGTAAAGCTTTAAAAGTTTTTAAAAGAAAAATGTAAGAGTATGATTGGAAAATTAGAAGGAGAGCAAGAGGATACAGAAAAGGGATAAAAAAAAATTATGGTGGGGTGTGACAAAAACAAAAAAAATGAAAAGATGAGCACAGAAAGGGAAGGAAAAGGCTCAACAAACTATGATAAGGCTACTCTTTTTCGGGTTTTTCCCCCTCTGGACCCCTTTAGGGGAGGTGGGGAGAGGGGAAATTTTAAAGCCGGGCGGGGCTTCTATTATGGGCAACACCACCACCCCCAACATGAACTGGGGAGCCCCTGAGCACTCCTTCAGTGGCAGACTGCTCCCCACCCTCAGTGCAAGGGGGGCCCGCTTCCGTGGGCCCTTAAAACCCCCAGTACCCATTTAGATTTTTTAAAATGCAACATCACAATGTAGGACTGTTAGCTGTTGTTGAACTAGCACTTTTTACTCCCGGATAAGAAGCTAAATAACCCCTGGACAATATTTTTTCATTTTGTATATTTTTTTATCTATTTATTACTTTGTGCACCTCCAACTGTGGGAATATGTTTCCGTAAATTTTTTAGCAAATTTATTTGTATTTTGGTTTATAGATTGTCGTTTTCAAAAGGTTGGGTTTTTTGTTAAAATTTTAAATTTTATTCTTTTATTTTGTATTTTATTTTACTTTTATATATTTTACTGGAGCCCGCTGTAACACAGGAATTTCCCCAGGTGGGATTAAAAAAAGTCAATCAATCAAGATGAAAACAAACTGTTTTTTAATGTTGATGAAAAGTGCAATATGGGGAAAGGGGAAATAGTTTTCCCCAAAAAAGGGAAAAAAAAAATATTGGGTGTTTTGGATTTGGGGTTTAAAAAAAACGTTTGGAAAAGTATATGGAATGTTTGTACTACTTTTTAAACCCGGAACAGAAAAAGGAAAGATTTTTATAAGGTCTGTACGCC
>JAZAVI010001316.1:0-13009 GCA_036326025.1 Chrosomus eos
CCCCCATCTCTAATTTTTATTTTTTACATGTTGAGATATAGGTCTTGCAAAAAAGGTTGCTAGGGTACTCTGTTTTTTGGTTTTTTTGGGAGTGGCTTGGAAAAAAGCCCAATCATGAAAAAATCCCAAAAGGGTGCTTGTCAGTATGAAAAAAAATAAAAACCCAAATCCCCTGCCCCTGTGACATTCAGAATGGAAGATATCCCTCTTTGGATTTTGGTTGCTAAGGTGCTCGAAATGGTTGTTTGGGCGGGGGCCAGTAAATGTTGAGGTTTATTCGGATTGGCTGTTTGCTGGCCAAAATCAAACGAGCCCACCCCCCATGTTTCTATGACACTTTAAACCCCGAGATATCCCCTTTTATCTCTTTTTTAAGGAAGTTTTTTGGAACTTGTTGCTAAGGAGCTTTTAAAATTTGGTTTCTAGGGCGTGGGTTTTTTAGCTTCACAATGATCTTGAGACACTGATTGGCCCTTGAGTAAAAATTTAGCCCGCCCCCTTTTTCTCTACGACACTGGGATCCAGAGGGTTTTTTTCAATATAAAAAACGGTTTCTATGGGGTTTTTTACGGGGCCCCTTTCCCCCCCCCCCCCCCCCCCCCCCCCCCCCCCCCCCGGGGCCCGGGCCCACACCATTTGTAAGTCAAAGGGGGGAATTTTTTGGGGAGCTCCTGCCCCCCCGGGGTTTCAACTTTTTCCCATTTGGGTAGTTCTTACATGGTTGCTAGGCGGTTGCTTTGGGTGTTCTGGGTGGTTGCTAGGCGTTGCTAGGGGTTGCTAGGGGATTTGGATGGTTGCTAGGCGGTTGTAGGGTGTTCTGGGTGGTTGCTAGGCGGTTGCTAGGGTTTTCTGGGGTTCGGTTGCTAGGCGGTTGCTAGGGGGTTTGGGTGGGTGGGGGTTTCTGGGGCGGGGGTTTCTAGGCGGTTGCTAGGGTGTTCTGGGTGGGTTTTTAGGGGGTTGCTAGGCGGTTGCTAGGGTATTCTGGATGGTTGCTAGGCGGTTTGCTAGGGTGTTTGGGTGGTTGCTAGGCGGTTGCTAGGGTTTCTGGGTGGGTGGGGTTGCTAGGCGGTTGCTAGGTGTTCTGGGTGGGTTTCTGGCGGTTGCTAGGGTGGGTTTTGGGTGGTTGCTAGGCGGTTGCTAGGGTGTTCTGGGTGGTTGCTAGGGGGGTTTTCTAGGCGGTTGCTAGGGTATTTTGGGTTGGGGGTTTCTAGGCGGTTGCTAGGGTTTCTGGGTGGTTGCTAGGCGGTTGCTAGGGGGTTGTAGGGGTGGTTCCTGGGGGGTTGCTAGGCGGTTGCTATGGGGTTCTGGGGGGTTGCTATTTTGGGGTTGCTAGGCGGTTGCTAGGGTGTTCTGGGTGGTTGTAGGCGGTTGCTAGGGTTTCTGGGGGTGGTTTGGGCGTGTAGGCGGTTGCTAGGGTTTCTGGGTGGTTGCTGGCGGTTGCTAGGGGCGGGGTTGCTATTTCTGGGTTTTCTGGGTGGTTGTAGGGGTAGGCGGTTGTAGGGTATTCTGGGTGGTTGCTATGGGTTACTAGGGGGTTTGGGTAGATGTCACAGATGGTTACTTGGAATTTGTGCATTTCTTGGCATGATTTAACACTTAGCTAATCAATATTAGCATGTAGCTTTTCACTGCTAGCATGTTTTAAGCATGTAGCAAGCCCTGTTTGCTAGCAGAGTCAAAAGACCCAAACCCCATCTCTATACGTTTGTTCTGTTTTAGAGATATTGGTCTTGCAAAACGGTTTGCTAGGGTACTATGTTTGGTTGCTAGGGAGTGGCTTGGCAGCTGCAATCATGAAGCTCCAAAGCAATGTGAATGTATAAACCAACCCCCATCTTTTTTACGATGTTTACATGTAGAGATTTTGGTCTTGCAAAATGGTTGCTAGGGAAACCTGTTTGGTTGCTAGGGAGTGGCTTGGAGCTGCCAATCATGAAACTCCAAAGGCTGCTTGTCAGTATGATGATATAAACCAACTCCCATGCCTCTGTGACATTCAGAATGGAAGATATCCCTCTTGGATTTTGGTTGCTAAGGTGCTGATAATGGTTGCTAGGGCGTGGCCAGTAAGTGTTAAAGGTGATTCAGGATTGGCTGTTTGCTGGCCCGAGTCAAACGAGCCCACCCTCATGTTTCTATGGGCACTTTTATCCTGAGATATCCCTTTGATCTCTTTTATGGAAGTCTATGGAATTGTTGCTAAGGAGCTCTAAATGGTTGCTAGGGCGTGGCTTGATAGCTTCACAATGATCTTGAGCACTGATTGGCCCTTGAGTAAAATGAGCCCGCCCCTTTGTCTCTACGACACTGGGATCCAGAGTTATGTTCAATATAAAAGGGTTTCTATGGTTTTGGGCGGCCCTTTCAAAGGGCCCTCTACACCATAGTAAGTCATGGGGGGAACTTTGGGCAGCTCCCGCCCCTCCCGGGGTGCAACTTTTACCCCACTGTGAGGTATGTTTACAGAGGGCCCGTAAGCCCTTCAAATGTGGCAAATCACACATTTCTGTGAAATCTGAGTCGGTATGGTTTTTCAAAGTTTTTCCCATGTTAAGTCAATGGGGTTTTTTGGGCTAACTTTGGCGCTCTGCCCCCAGGGGTGCAACTTTACCCATTAGGGGTAAGTTCTTAAAGAGCCGTCAGCCTCTTCATAATGTGGCAAATTTACACTTTCTGTGGAAATCTGATTCTGAGCTATGATTCTTTAAAGTTTTTCCCCATGTTAAGTCTATGCGTTTTTTGGGCGTTTTTCGCCCTGGGGCGACATCGTACCCCGTTCGCTATAAAAGGGGCATAGCACACCCTTCCCGATCAGGCGGCCTAGTTTGAACCCAATTCATGGGTCTGTGACAAAAACCCGGGGAGGGAGTACGCGCCGAAAAAAAGTGGAAGAAGAAGAAAAATAATGGAATGTAAATTTGAGAATGAAAATGGGCTTTGCCCGTGGCAAAGCACACTTCGTGCTCCCCCCAAAAAAAAACCCCCGATTTTTTAGTTTTTTTTTTGGGGGAGGGTTTTGGGGGCCACCCCTTTTGGGGCTAAACCCCTTTTTTTTTGGGCGGGGGTTTTAACCCCCCCCCCCCCCCCCCCCCCCCCCCCCCCCCCCCCCCCCCCCCCCCCCCCCCCCCCCCCCCCCCCCCCCCCCCCCCCCCCCCCCCCCCCCCCCCCCCCCCCCCCCCCCCCCCCCCCCCCCCCCCCCCCCCCCCCCCCCCCCCCCCCCCCCCCCCCCCCCCCCCCCCCCCCCCCCCCCCCCCCCCCCCCCCCCCCCCCCCCCCCCCCCCCCCCCCCCCCCCCCCCCCCCCCCCCCCCCCCCCCCCCCCCCCCCCCCCCCCCCCCCCCCCCCCCCCCCCCCCCCCCCCTCAATCACCTTTTCTGTTAGACAAAAGATTGGGGAGGAGTTGCGTGCCAAAGTTTTTGGGAATAGTAATTAAATATTCAGAATGTAATTTCCAGGGAGAAATGTGAAATGTGCTTCAGTGGCAAAACTCGCGCTCGGTTGCTAGGGTTTTGGAATGATTGCATACGAGCCAACAAATGGTCTTCGATGTTCTTTTGGGGATATGGCTTTATTCATTGTTTCAGTGGTTGTAGGGTTGCTAGGGTATTCTGGTGGTTGCTAGGCATTGCTGAGGTTGCTAGGGTAATTCTGGGTGGTTGCTATGGGTTTCAATTTCTGTTTTGGTGGTTCTGGGTCTAGGGTGTTCTGGGTGGTTTCTGGTGGTTGCTAGGGCGGTTTGCTAGTTTTATTTCTAGGGGTGGGTTTTTGCTAGGCGGTTGCAAATTGGGTGGTTGCTAACGTTTGCCTAGTGGTTGCTTTTGGGGTGTTCAGGGGGTTGCTTAGGGTGTTTTTGGGTGGTTGCTAGGCGGTTGCTTAGGGTTCTGGGCTGGGTTGCTAGGGCGTTGTTTTGGGGTTTTTGCTGGGTATTTTTTGGGTGGGTTGCTTAGTTAGAGCTTGCTAGGCGGTTGCTGGGTATTCTGGGTTGGTTGTAGGGGTTGGCTTGGGTGGTTTCTGGATGGTTCTGGGGTGGGGTGTCTGGGTGGTTTTCTAGGCGGTTGCTAGGGTGTTCGGGTGGTTGCTAGGCGGTTGCTAGGGTTTGGTTTGGGTTTTTGGGTCTTCATGGCAGGGGTTTCTGGGTGTATCTGGTTGCTATTTTGGGTGGTTGTTCTAAAGGGGGTTGCTAGGTTGATGTTCTAGGCGGTTGCCTGGGTTTCTGGGTGGTTGCTAGGCGGGTTTCTAGGGTTTCTGGGTGGTTGCTAGGGCGTTGCTAGGCGGTTTTCTAGGTATTCTGGATGGTTGCTAGGCGGTTGCTAGGGTTCTGGGTGGTTGCTAGGCGGTTGCTAGGGTGTTCTGGGTGGTTGCTAGGGGGTTGCTAAGGCGGTTGCTAGGTTCTGGGGTATTCTGGGGGTTGCTAGGGCTGGGTTTGCTAGGGGTTTTTTGCTAGGGGGGGGGGTTCTGGGTGGTTGCTAGCTGGTAGCTAGGGGTATTCTGGGTGGTTGCTAGGGTTGCTAGGTGGTTGCTAGGGTATTCTGGGTGGTTGCTAGGCGGCTGTGCTGTAGGGTATTCTGGGTGGTTTGCTAGGGGGGTTGCTAGGGTGTTCTGGGTGGTTGCTAGGGCGTTGCTAGGCGGTTGCTAGGGTATTCTGGATGGTTGCTAGGCGGTTGCTAGGTGTTTCTGGGTGGTTGCTAGGCGGTTGCTAGGGTAGGTGGTTCTGGATTGTAGGTGTTGCTAGGGTATTTGGGTGGTTGCTAGGCGGTTGCTAGGTGTATTCTGGGTGGTTGCTAGGCGGTGTGCTAGGGTATTCTGGGTGGTTTGCTATGGGTTACTAGGTGGTTGGTAGATTATCTGATGGTTACTATGAATTTGTAGATTTTCTGGCATGATTTAACACTAGTAATCATCAATTATGAGCGTAGCTATTCCTGCTAGCATGTGTAGCATGTAGCAAGTCCTTGGGTTTGCTAGCATGAGTAAAAGAGCCCAACCGCCCATCTCTATACGTGTTTGATGAGATATTGGTCTTGCAAACGGTTGCTAGGGTAGTATGTTTGTTGCTTAGGGAGGGATTGGCAGCTGCATCATGAAGCCCCAAAGTAAATGTAAAATTGTAAAAACCCAAACCCCCATCTCTATACGTGTTTAATGTGAGAATAGGTCTTGCAAAATGGTTTGTGGGTACTTGTTTGGTTGCTAGGGGGGTTTTGGGCTGCCAATCATGAAACCCAAAAAGGTGTTGTCAGTTGAATGTTTAAACCAACTATGCCTTGTGCATTAAAATGGAAGTACCCCTCTTTGGATTTTGGTTGCTAAGGTGTCGTAATGGTTGCTAGGGGGGTGGCCAGTAAGTGTTGAGGTGTTGGGGTTGGCTGTTTGGGGCCCCGAGTAAAACGAGCCCACCCAATTTTCATGAAACTTTATATCCAGTACCCCTTTGATCTTTTTAGGATTTTATGGAATTGTTGCAAAGGGCTCTAAAAAGGTTGTAGGGGTGGTTGATAGTTCACAATGTTTTGAGACATGATTGGCGTTGAGTAAAATGAGCCGCCCCCTTTTGTCTTACGACACTGGGATCCAGAGTTATGTTCAATATAAAAGCGGTTTTTGGGTTTTGGCGGCCATTTCATGGGCCGTCCTACACCTGTAAGTAATGGGCAATTTGGGCCGCTCCTCCCCCCCAGGGGTGAATTTTACCCATTGTGGGTTTTGTTTTACAGGCCTTCGCCTCTTTAAATGTGGAAAAACAAGTTTCTGGAAATCTTGGACTAAAGAGTCGCCAAAATTTGTGCCAATGTTAAGTTATGGGATTTTTTAAAGTTTGCCCCCGGGCGAAAACCGAAAACCCCCCCCCTAAAAAAGCAAGACCCTTCCCCCAATAACCGCACAATTTGAGCCCCAAAAAGGGGGCTGTGGTGGGGGGGTGATTTTTTAAAGATGTTATAGGGGGGTTTTTAAAAGGGATTTTTGAGTTTTTAGGGGTTTTATTTAGTATGCACGAGCCTGCGGCCCGTGCCAAAAACCCAGGGTTCTGGGGTCGTCTGGTTGCTTTATTTTTTGAAGATTTTGGCCCCAATTTTTGGGATGCTTGAATTAAACCCCCCTTTTGGGGGGGAAAGGGGCTACAGAGGGCTGCAGGCCTTTTCTGTGGGTGTTTGTGAAAATGGATTTGGTTTGATTTTTTAAAGTTCCCAAAGGAAAGCATGGGTTTTTTGGCCGTTTTTCGCCCTGTCGAAAATCGACCCCATCGCTTTAAAAAAACATAGCACACCTTCCTAAAGGCGACTTTTTACCCCATCAGGGGCGGACAAACTTTTGGGGGGGAGTTACGCCCAAAAAGTGGAAAAAAAAAGAAAAATTAAAAAGGGAGGCAAAACACTAGTTTCTTTCCATAGGCAAAGCACCAATTTAAAACAGTTTTCATTTTCCAGGAGAAATTGTGAATGTGTTGCATGGAAATTTTTGGGCCCCTTTTTGCCCCGGGTGTGTACCCCATGATATGCATACCACCAAAAACCAGATGGTTCTGGGGCTTGAAATGGATATTATGGGTTCCAAAAACGTGGTTGTAGAAGGTTGCTAGGTAATTTCGGTGGTTGCATGGTGTTGCAGTGGCCCCCCGGGTTGTAGGGTTGTTCTGGGTGGTGGCTAGGGTTGCAAGGGTTGCTGGGTGGTTCTGGGGTTGCTAGGCGGTTGCTAGGGTATTCTGGGTGGTTGCTAGGGGAGTGGTTTCTAGGGTGTTTGGGTGGTTTGCTAGGTTGGTTTTGCTAGCGTTTCTAGGGTATTTGGGTGGTTTGCTAGGCGGTTGCTAGGGTATTCTGGTGGTTGCTAGGCGGTTGCTAGGGTGTTCGGGTGGTTGCAGGCGGTTGTCTAGGGTATTCTGTGTGGTTGGCTAGGGCGTTGCTGGTGTTTGCTAGGGTATTTGGTGGTTGCTAGGCGGTTGCTAGGGGTTCTGGGTGGATTGCTAGGCGGTTGTTTGGGTGTTCGGGTGGTTGCTAGGCGGTTTCTAGGGTGTTCTGGTGTTGGGTGGCTAGGCGGTTGCTAGGGTTTCTGGGTGGTTGTAGGGCGTTGCTAGGCGGTTGCTAGGGTGTTCTGGGTGGTTGCTAGGCGGTTGCTAGGGGGGTTCGGGGTGGTTGCTAGGCGGTTGCTAGGGGTTCTGGGTTTGGTAGGGGTTGTAGGCGGTTGCTATGGGTTCTGGGTGGTTGCTAGGGGTTGCGGGTATTTAGGTGTTGCTAGGGGGTTGTAGGCGGTTGCTAGGGTATTCTGGGGTGGTTGCTAGGCAGTTGCTAGGGTATTTGGGTGGTTGCTATGGGGTTACTAGTTGGTTGGTAGATGTCACAGATGGTTACTATGGAATTTGTAGCATTTTCTTGGCATGATTTAACACTTAGCTAATCAATATTAGCATGTAGCTATTCACGCTAGCATGTGTAGCATGTAGCAAGGGCCCGTTTTCTAGCATGAGTCAAAATAGCCAACCCCATCTCTATACGATGTTTGATGCAGAGATATTGGTCTTGCAAAACGGTTGTAGGGTACTTGTTTGGTTGCTAGGGGTGGCTTGGCAGCTGCCAATCATTAGCTCCAAAAGTCAATGTGAATGTAAAAAACCAACCCCCATCTCTATACGATGTTTACATGTAGAGATATAGGTCTTGCAAAATGGTTGCTAGGGGGCCCCTGTTTGGTTGTAGGGGGTGGCTTGGCAGCTGCCAAACATGAAACTCCAAAGGCTGCTTGTCAGTATGAATGATATAAAAACCAACCCCCCATGCTCTGTGACATTCAGAATGGAAGATATCCTCTTTGGATTTTGGTTGCTAAGGTGCTCGATAATGGTTGCTAGGGCGTGGCCAGTAAGTGTTGAGGTGATTCAGGATTGGCTGTTTGCTGGCCCGAGTCAAACGAGCCCAAACCCTTTATGTTTCTATGACATTATATCCTGAGATTCCTTTGATCTCTTTAATGGAAGTTATGGAACTTGTTGCTAAGGAGCTCTAAATGGTTGCTAGGGCGTGGCTTGATAGCTTCACAATGATCTTGAGACACTGATTGGCCGTCTTTAGTAAAAAAGAGCCCCCCCCTTTGTCTTACGACACTGGGATCCCGAGTTATGTTCAATATAAAAGCGGTTTCTATTGGTGTAGGACGGCCCATTTCATGGGCCGTCCCACACCATAGTAAGTCTATGGGGGCATCTTTGGGCAGTCCTGCCCCTCAGGGGTGCACTTTTACCCACTGTGAGGTTGTTCTTACAGAGCCTGTCAGCCTTCTTCAAATGTGGCAAACACACATTTCTGTGAAATCTGAGCTCGAGCTATGACTCTCAAAGTTTTTCACCATGTTAAGTCAATGGGGTTTTTTGGGCAACTTTGGGCCGCTCCTGCCCCCCAGGGGTGCAACTTTTACCCCATTTAGGGGTTAAAGTTCTTAAAGAGCCTGTCAGCCTCTTCAAATGTGGCAAATCACACGTTTCTGTGAAATCTGATCTCTGAGCTATGATTCGTCAAGTTTTTTCCCATGTTAAGTCTATGCGTTTTTTTGGGGCCTTTTGCCCCTGGGGCGAACATCGGTACCCCCGATGCTTATAAAAGTCTAGCACACCATCCCAAAAAAGGGCCCCCTTTTTGCCCCCATTTATTCTGTACCAAAAATCGGGGTAGCCCAAAAAAGGAAAAGGAAAAAATAAAAGTTAAAAAACACTAAATTTCCCTTTAAAATCCTTAATAAAATTTTTCCAAAGGGCCCCCCGCCCCAAAAAAAGGGGGTTTTGTTTCAAGAACCCAAAAGGTTTGGGGGGAAAAAAAAGGTGCCCCGGGGAAAATTTTGGGCAGGGGTTTTTGGGGGCCCCCCAAAAAAGGTGTTTTTGGGGGTTTTTGGGGTTTTTTGGGGCCTTTCCCCGGGGGGGGGGGTTGCAGCTTCTTTTGGGGGGGGGCCCAACTTTTCCCAGGGGTTTTTGGTTCAGGGGTTTTGGGGGGGGGGGGTTTTCAGGGTCTATTTTTGGGGCGGGGGGGGGCGGGGTTTTTTTTGGGGTTTCGGGAAAAACTTTTGGGGGGGGAGGGAAGGGGGGCTAGGGGATTGGGGGGCTAGGGTTTTTTCTTTTACCGGGGGTTTTTTGGGGGTTTAGCCCAAAAAAAAGGGGGGGTTTTTTTGGGGGTTTTTGGGGGTTTTTTAAGGGTTTGGGTGGGTTTTTGGGGGTGGTTGGTTTTTTTTTTTTTGTTTTTTTTTTGGGGGGTTTTTAAATTTTTTGGGCCCGGGGAAAAGGGGGTTTTTGGGGGGGGTTTTTTGGGGGTTTGGGGGGGTTTTTTTTTTTTTGGGTGGGGGTTTGGGCTGTTTTTGGGTTTTGGGTTTTTGGGGGGTTCCCCCTTTTTTTTGGGCCCCGGGGGGTTTTGGGTTTTTTGGTTTTGGTTTTTTGGGTTTTTTTTTTGTTTTTCGGGGGGGTCCCCAAAAGAAAAAGGTTTTTTCCCCGGGGGTTTTGGGGGGTAAGGGGTCTTTCCCGGGGTTTTTCCCGGGGTTGTTTTTTTGGAGCCCGGGGGGCCCCGTTTTTAAGCCTTCCGGGCCCTTTTTTTTCTTTTTTCTTTAAAGTTTAAAGGGGGGGGGAAACTCTTTTCCCCCCAAAAAAGGGGGGTTTTTGGGGGGGCCCCCTTGCCCGCTTTCCCGGGGTTTTACCTTTAGGGGCCCCTTTCCCGCCCCCGGGGTTTTGGGGGCCGGGGGGCCCCCCCCCGGGGGTTTTTTTGGTTGCTTCCCAGCGGTTTTTTTCCCCGGAAAAACCCGCGGTTGGGCCCCGGCCCTTTTGCGGGGGAAAGGGGGGGGGAAAAAGTTTTCCCCTTTTTAAAAATTTAGGGTTTTATTGGGGGTTTTCCTCTTCGGTTGTAAAGGAAGGGGGGGGGTTTTTTTTAATTTTTTTTGGGGTTTGGGGGGTCAAAAGGGGTTTTCTTGTGGGGGGTTTTTTTTTGTTTCAAAAAATTTTTTTTCGTTTCGGGTTTTTTTTTGTGTGGGGGGGCTTTGGGGTTTCTAGGATTCTGGGGGTTTAGGGGGGGGGTTTCGGGGGGGGTTATTTGGGGGTTTTTTTTATTCCGATTTGGGGTTTTTTTTTTGGGGTTTTTTTTGGGGGGTAGGGGCGGGTTTTTTAAAAATTTTGTTTCGGGGAAAAACCCCCCCTTTTTCGGGGAAATTTTCTTTTAAAAGGGGGTTCTAGGGGTTTTGGGGGTAAAAGGGTTTTTTTAAAAACCGGGTTAGGGTTTGGTTTTTTCATCTTTTGGGTTTTTTCCCGGGGGGGGGGTTTCAGGGGTTTTTTGGGGTTTGGGGTTTTTTGGGGGTTTTTTGGTTTATTATTTGGGGGGGGGTTTGGGGGGCCTTTTGCCCAAAAAAAAATTTTTTTTGGGGGGGTTTGGGGGGGGGTTTTTGGGGGGGGGTTTTTTTTTTTTGGGGTTGTGGGGAAAAACCCCTTGGGTTTAGGGGTTTTTTAAGTACCCCGTTTTTAAAAGGGTTGTTTTGGGGTTTTAAAGGGGTTTCTAGGGGTCTGGGGGTTTTAAAGGGGGCTGGGGGTTGGGGCTGGTTTGGGGGGGTTTTTGGGGGGGAAAAAACTTTAAAGGGGTTTTTGGTGGGGGCCCTTTTTTTGGGTCCAAATTTTTGGTTTTTGGGGGTTTTTGGGGTTTTTGGGGGGTTGCCTTTTTAATTTTTATTTTTTTTTAAATTTGTGGTTTAAATGGCCAAAAAAAAATTTTTAAAAATTTTTTTGGGGTTTCGGGTTTTTTAAATTGTTAAATCAAAGGGTTTTTGAATTTGGGGAACCCAAAAAAAAAACCCCAAGTTTTTGGGGAACCCAAAATTATTTTTTGATTGATTTTTTTTGAAATTTTTTCATTTTTTTTTTGGGGGTTTTTCGGTTTTCCCGGGCAAATATTTATTTTAAAACCCCTTTTCCCCCAAAAAAAAAGGGGGTTTAAAATTTTTTGGGTTTTTTTAAAAAAGGGGGGTGACCCCAAAAAATAAAAGGGGGGGAAAGTTTCCCTTCAAAATTTTTGGTTTATGGACAAAACTTTTGAATTTTTTGGGAAATGGAAATGGTTTATGGGGGGGTTGTGGGGTTTTGGGGTTTTTGAGGCCACATTTGAGGGGAATTCCCTTTTTTTTTTGTTTTTGGGTTTTTTAATGGGTTTTAAAGGGTTTTGGGGGGTTTTTTTTAAAAAACCAAAAAAAAGGAAAAGGGTTTTTGTTTTCCCCCCCTTTTTTTTGGGTTTTGGGGGGGCTGGGTTTTTTTTGGGGGGGCCTTTTTAAATTTTTTTTTTAAAGGGGGGATTTTTGGGGTTTTTTTTGGGGGCGGGGGAAATTTTTTTTAAGTTTTTTGGGTTTCGGGTTTTTTCTTTTTTTTTTGGGTTTGGGCTTTTTTGGATGCTTCAAAATTTTTTGGGGAAAAAAAGGGGGCGGGTTTGGGGTTTTGGGGCCGTTTCTTTTAAATTTTTGAAATTTTTAGGGTTTTTTTTTTCCGGGTTTTTTTTGGTTTTTTTTGGGAAATTTAAAATTTTTTTTGATTTCTGTTGGGGTTTTTTGGGGGGGTGCAAATTTCGTGTATTTTTGAAATTTTTCCGGGAAAAAGGTTTTTTTCGGGGGCAAAAAGGGGGGGGGGTTGCGGGTTTTTGGGATTTGGGGGAAAAAATTTTTTGGGGTTTTTTTTTTGCTAGGGCGGGTTTTTTGGGGGGCTAAAATTTTTTTGGATTTTAAAACTTCAGGGAAAATTTGGGGGGGGTTTGGGGTTCCCTTGGTTGCTTTTGGGTTTTGGGTTGTGGGGCAAAAATTTTTTTTTGGGGGTTTTAGGGGTTTTGGGTTTTTGGGGGTTTTGTTCGGGGTTTGGGGGCTGGGTTTTTTGGTGTTGCTGGTTTTTTGGTTTGGGGGTTATTGGGTGTTTGGGGGTTCGGTTTCTGGGTGGTTTAGGGGGGGGGGTTTTTTTTAAATTTTTTTTGGGAAAAGGGAAAATTTTTGTTTTTGGGTTTTTTTTATTGGGAGGGGGAATTTGGGGGGGTTTTGGCAAATTTTTAAAAACAAATTTTAATGTTGTTGGGTTGTTTCCCCCCTTTTGGGGGTTTTTTTGGGCTTACAAAAAAAAATGGGTTTCCTTTTTTTGGGTGTTTTATTGGAAATTTTTTGGGGGGGGGGGGGGGGTTTTTTGGGTGGTTTTGGGGTGCCCCGGGGGGGTTTTGGGTTTTTTGGGGCCAAATTTTTTGGGGGGTTTTTTGGGGGTTTTTTTTGTTTGGGGGTTTTTGGGTTTTTTTGGGGGGGCAGGGGTTTTTGGGGTTTCGGTGGTTTTCTGGGTTTAGGGGCCCCTTTTTTTGTTTTTTTTTTTTTGGGTTTTTTAGGGGTTTTAGGGGTTTTTTTGCGGGGGTTTTAGGCGGTTTCGGGTATTTTTTTGGGGGTTGTGGGTTTTGGGGGTTTTTGGGGGCTTTGGGGTTTTTTTAAGGGGTTTTGGTTTTGGGTTTTTTGGTTTTACTTTTTTTCCTTTTTTTTGGGGGGGGGGGTTTTTTTGGGGGTTTTTTTTGGGGGGGCGGACCCTTTAAGCGTTTGGGGTTTAAAAGGTTTTTGCAAACGGTTTGGGAGTTGTGTGGGGCCCCCCCCCCCCCCCCCCCCCCTTTTTTTTTTTTCCCCCTTTTAAGTTTTTTTGGGGGTTTTTTTGGGGGGAGGGGCCCGTTTTTAAAAGGGGGGGGGTTGGGGCCCTTTTTCCCTTTTGGGTTTTGGGGGGGAACAATTTTCTGTTTGTTTAGTTTTTTTTGGTTTTTTTGAAATTTGAAGGGGGGTGGGTTTTTTGTGGGGTTGGGTTTTTTTTGCCCAAAAATTTTTTTTTTTTGGGGTTTACAAATTTTTAAATTTTTTTAGTTAGGGTTGGGTTTTTTTTTTGAGGGGGCCCCCGGTTTTTCTTTGGGGGGTTGGGTTTTTTTGGGGGGTTTTTTTGTGCCCCAAGGGGCGGGTTTAAATAAATTTGGGGGCTAGGGGTTAAAATTTTTAGGGGTTTTTCTTTTTGCT
>JAZAVI010001317.1:0-19941 GCA_036326025.1 Chrosomus eos
ACAAGGTTCACATTTAACCCAAGGGCCAGCTCTTCTGCCTGGGTATAATGTGGGGGTGCAGGACCACCACCTGTTTGTTTTTCTTTTCTTTTTATTTCTCAGCCTTTTTCTTGGTTGCTTTTATAAACAGGCAAACATTTATTAGCAGTGCCTTTTTAAAAGAGATTAGTATAAGTAGTACAAATTACATAATAAAAGTCACAAGCCAACATGTGTTGACCCACAAGTGGTCTTCTTCACTTGTCGGTCGACACATGTTGGCTTGTGACTTTTTTATTATGTAATAAGCCATATTCAATAAAGGGTTTTTAACCTTCTCCTTCTCCTCCATCCATTTTTTGAGTGCCTGGGACCTGCATCTTATTTCATTGGACCCTTTCCCTATCCCAAGAGCACCTATCACGGATATACTTCACCTGAGCGCCTGGTTGAATTCTCTTTTAGTACAAATTACTATTGTGTAGAATATTCTAGTACTTAACTTTTACTTGTTACTTTGTTCTAGTAGTGGGTGGTGACTCTGACATTACAATGAACAAAGTTATTAATTATTTAGAAATTATTAAAATATAAAAATATATACTGTAATAAGTGATAAAAACATCTAACTACAAACTTAATTTGTCTGCTACTTTTTGCCAGCCCTCTCTCCTGGCTTTTGCACACTTTAAAGGTGTTCCCTGGCGTTTTAATTAAGTTTTCAAATTCAGCATATCTTTCAAGCAATAACTCTTGCTCTTCTGTGGAGAAAAAAAACTGAGCTCGCTCTTTGGCCACGGTGAACAGCCAATAGCAGCGTTGCTGATCAATGTTTCTACTATCGATACATATCCCCTTTTAACCCAGCGCATGAACGCGCAATTATCTCAGATAACCCAATCCAGCTATACTAATCATAACCGGCAGGAGTGTTCGAAGAACCCAATTAGCTGGATCATGATGAGCACGATGATATTATCTTGGATGTCTCGTTTGATCTCGGATGTTTTAAGCAACGTACGAAGAACGGGCCCCAGGACTGCTTCATTGTTCAATTACCACTAAGAAATTAAAACTGCATCATTTGTTGGGTATTGCTGGTTCTGGGTTAAATAATGCTCAGTCCATGGCCTCATATCTAGGTGTGCGGTCGGTACGGTATGTAGAAAACATTCTGGACATTTTTAAACAGAAACTCACAGAGGAAGAAAATAATCTGTTAATTGAATTTAATAATGGGAAACCGGTTACCAATAATACAGATCCTTTTCCAAGTATTTATTTTAGTCCCAATCTCAAAGGACTGTCTGGGCCTTTTCTGAACCTGAGGGGGCTTGAAGGGTTAAGTTTGCAGGATGTTCAGAGTAAAGTTTTGTATAAATGTCTTGTAAAAGTTTTAAATAAAGCACATTTAAAGAACGCAGTGATTCAGTGTGGAGAGAGAAATTGGGAATTGGTGATGAAATTAAACCTGTTTGGAGAGTTTTATACAAACCACCAATTGAAAAACGCACAGGTGATATTCAATGGAGAGTTTTACACAGCGCAGTTGCTGTAAATGCTTTTGCGAGCTTAAAGAGATAGTTCACTTTTAAATGATTTTTTGGTATGTTTTAGCTTACCTCAAGGGCATCCAAGATGAAGGTGTCTTTGTTTCCGCAGTATTTTTAGGTCAAACCGTTCTTGTCTGTCAGTCATATAATGCAGGTCTTTGGTCACCACCTCAAAGAGCATACACAGAGAAGTCCAAATTAAACATGATTTAATGACTCGTAAATGTAAGTACACATTGATGGCCTAAGACACGAGACGAGCGGTTTGTGTGAGAAAACGAGTATTTATATAGTTTTTACCTCTTGTAAACACAGCCACGTCCAAGTGATCTGAGGGCACGGGCGCTTCGGTCTTTTCCGGAAAGCACCGGAAGTGATCTCTCGTGCATGTACGCCAATAGCAGGATAGAACACCAAAAACAAGGACCTGATGCACGTGTTTCTCTGCATGTTCTTCATGGTAAGTTAATGATCATGTGGACAATATAAAAGCAGATTCTTCATTTAAACTCAGATGATGATTGAAGAGTCTGTGATTTGTGTCTTGTGTTCAGTTTCAGTGTCTCTATCATCATCATCTTCATCATCATCATCCTCACAGACTGAGATCAGTCCAGGCCGCTCTGTGACTCTCTCCTGTCAGTTGTATTCTGGATTCTCCTGTGATTATTGGGTCAGTTATGAGGGAGTTGAGCTGTTGTGGGTGAATCAGGCTGGTGTTGATCTGAAGACAGACTCCAGATATCAGATATTATTATCATCAGATCACTGTATCATCACTCTGACTACAACACTCCTGAATGAAGATGACAACAGAGAGTGGAGATGTCAGCTTACTCACAGAAATCAACTCCAGACCTCAGTCACATACACTGTCAAGTATTCAGGTGAGAAAACACTCTTTTCTGATGACTTCATACATTTGGCAACTGTAAAATATTAGTGGTCAGTCATAAACTGCATAAAAATCCTTATAATTCCCAATATATTTCATACATGATGAAATGCCTAAATCATAAGAGTCTATTAAAGCCTAGTATGACCCATGTAGGAGTTCAGTAATAGGAATTATAAGGCTTAATAATGTCATTCAGGAAAGCTGAAGGTTTATGGGAAGCAGCTCAACTGTGTTTCACTCTCATATAAACCAGGAATAAATGATACAGTAACATCTCTCTTCTCAACTACTGGCACTGTAAGCTGTGATTATTGAACACAAACTGCATGTCATGTTATGATCAATATGAAAATATGATGTTAATGTCCTACAGATGATGCGTCTGAACATTCATCTTCTGCAGCTCCAGTCGCTTCACCAACACTGACTCCAGTCAGAAGCTCAAACTCTGAGAAGAAATCAAGCAGAACTACAGCAGCTCCTACACAAGGTTCATGATCACATGATCACTGTCACACATCATCAGTCTCTCGCTTTTCTCACAGACTGGTTTATCATCACAAATATAATCTACATAAATGTAATGGGGTAGAAGATGGACTACAAACTAGATGGACTACAAATCCCATGATTTGAGATGGTATAAAGGGAAACCAGACTGTTTAGACTTCCTCTTTGTGGTACCATGTGGCAAGCAGGAAAAGCTGTTTGGTGTCTTTCAAGGCTGTGTAATAGCAGATGAAAAACTAAGTTGACTAATGAGCAGCATAACTGAATTGGGAAGGTAAGGGTTGTGATTTATGATGACTAGAGTGAGTTTGTCTAGTTTTAACATGTTTGTATTTGTCTTCTGTTTTAGTATTCTGATGGAAATGGTGTTGATTGGTGCCTCAGAGAATTAAGCAGATATATTTGAGAATACAGGTACTGATCTTCATTGAATTATTGAATAAGGGGATTTGTTTTTTTATCTTCATTTTATAATTGTAATTTGTGTGATGTTTTAAGGTTTTTTTAATCTTTGTAAATATTTTATTGGGCAATCATCAATTTGTATTCTTTGTTTTATTTACAGCATGATGCATGATTGCCGTTTACTTTTATTGAAAGCATTGGTGGCTTAATGGGTGTCTGATGAGATGACTTTAATGTTGAATTGAGTCTTGTGTATACGGAAGTGGCAAAGTGATTGATTTAATTTGTGATTGTGGTTTTGTTTTGTTTTGTTTTGTTTTGTTTTTTGTTGTTTTTGTTTGTTTTGGACCTACAACTAACAGTGGGGTTCCCATCTTCTTGTATATGGTTTACTCTGTTCAGGTTTGGGGACTGGATTGTAGTGGTTTGATTTACTTTACAATTGTGGAGGTTGGAGTGAATTTGTGTTTGGTGAATTTGTGAGTGTGCACAGTTTCAGAGTAAATTCCTTTGGATAGGATTGGGAACCCTGTTGTAGCGGTTACAATTTTTGTTTGTTTTCTCTCTTTGCCAGTTCTGATTACCCCTTGTGAATATTGTGCAATAAACTTTGTTATCTTTGCAACGAAACACACTGTGGTTGTGGCCCCTTTCTTTTAGTTCTCCTCATCTCTTGCGAGATGACGGGGTTACAAATGGCGTAGTCGGCAGGGTACTTTGATTTTTGGGCAGCACTGCAGTGTGTTTAGGGTGCAAAGATTTTTTTTATTTTTGTTCATGTATTGATAGCCACTCTTTGATGTCGGTATCTAATAGGTAATTGTATAAGTAAACGGCAATCGTGCAAGAAAAACTGTCGCAATGGAGCAGGAGTTGACAGAGTTACGGGAGCAGATACGTAGTCTACGCGCTACGAATCAACAGTTAATGGAAGAACGTTCTGAATCCAACCCTGACACTAATCAACCTGTATCCAACCCTAATGCTCCACCTTCTGTGCCTTTCAGCAGGGTGATGTATATTCCTCGGGAGCGGAAGTGTCGCAGATTCTTCGGGGACTTGGATTCTAATTTAAACATTGAGGACTGGATTGAGGAGGCTGAGGCCTGCATTGGGGATGGGAGTTGGACTGTACGAGAAAGGGTAGCGTTTTTGATGGATTATTTGGGAGGGGAAGCCAGAAGGGAGATTAAACTCCGACCCGCAGCTGAAAGAGACACTCCTGAACTCATATTTGAGGTGTTAAGAAGTATGTATGGTGCAAAACAAACATTTGTGCAGTTGCAGAAGGGTTTTTATGATCGAAAACAAAAAGAGGGTGAATCCCTTGTTGAATTTTCTCATGCACTTATGTCTTTGATGGACTCTATTCTCACAAGTCGTCCAGATGGTGTCCCAAATGCTGACCAAGTTCTCCGTGATCAGTTTGTGGAGCATGTTAATGATGTAGCACTTAAACGTGAACTCAAACGTTTTGTAAGACAAACTCCACACTGTAGTTTACTTGATGTTCGAAGTGAAGCTATAAGATGGAATGAGGAAGGGAAGAGGGAAGTTATTCCCTCTGCTGCTCAGCTGTGGTGTAATGCTGCTCAGGGTAGAGTAATTGAATCACAGATGCATAAGGAATTTACTGAGCTAAAAGAAATCAAGGAGCTGTTAAAGCAACAACAAGCTCAAATTGACGAGATTACTAAGCGTCTCGATTATCTTAAACCCTTGAGTAATGAACCCTCCTCTGTTTTGACAAGGCAAGACACTTCTCGAAGGTGTTTACGTTGTAATAAACTGGGTCATATTGCTCGATATTGTAGGCAACCATGGCCTGTTGATTCCGGATCTAGGCCAGCTAGGGTGATGACAAGAGAAACCCGTGTGGAGGAGAATCATCAACCTACCTCCCCTGTTGCTTCTAGTCAGAGTACCGAAGTGGGCAGTGGAGGTTTAAAGACCTCTAGTCTTGTTTGTCCTACGGTGATGCAGCGTCTTATTGGCAAATGTCCCACTGTTACCATTCAAATGGGGAGTGTTCCTGTGGTATGTCTGCTGGATACTGGGTCAATGGTGACCACTATAACGGAGTCTTGTTTTGACCAACATTTTCGACAGTTAGCACCAAACGCTTTGAAGGATTGTGGTTGGCTTCAGCTAAAAGCTGCCAATGGTTTGGACATTCCCTATGTGGGGTATTTTGAAACCGATGTTAACGTGTTGGGGAAAAGTATATCTAAACAAGGTGTATTGGTTGTGAAAGACCCAGGAAATATTATGTCCAAGAAGAAAAAACTGGTTCCTGGCCTGTTGGGTATGAATATAATAGGGCAGTGTTATAATGAATTATTTGAAGAACATGGTTCAGCCTTATTTTCAGTCCCACAGGTCAAGCAGGCAGAATCAGGCTGGAAGGATGCATTGTTGCTGTGCCAGAGAACTAGTGATCCATCTTGTCCTGGTTTCATTGGCCATGTACGAGTACAAGCTAAGCATCCAGTGCAGATTCCAGCTGGAACAATGAGGTTAGTTACGGCTTACTGCCCTAGAAATGTTTCAAATGTAGTCACGCTACTAGAACCTATGAGCAGTGATGGTAGTGGTGGATTACCTGCAGGAATTTTGATTTCTCCTTCATTGTTACAGTCTTCCCAAAATACAATCTGTGTACCCGTGGTTAATGTCAGCACAGAGATTGTATATTTACCTGAAAAGGCTATGTTGGGTAGTTTGGTTAGCGCTGAAGTGATTGATCAATCTGACAAAGAAATTTCCTTTGAGGAAAACTCGGAAGGTAATGTTAGTGAAATAGTTATTCAGTGCCAAACCTCAGCTTCCATTTCAAACCACCGTGAGCTGGGAAGGGTTGAGTTACCGGGGCTTTCAGAGTCGGAAAGGGAAGCAGTCAAGCACCTCTTGTATAAATATCAGGATGTTTTTGCTAAGGATGATGGTGACTTGGGTTGTACTAAATTAATAGAGCACCAAATCCCTTTGTTGAATGATGTCCCGGTGCGTCAGCGCCATCGCCGCATTCCCCCTAGTCAGTTTGAAGCAGTGAAAACTCACATTAAACAGCTGTTGGAGAGCCAGGTCATTAGGGAGAGTTGTAGTCCATATTCATCCCCGATTGTGCTGGTAAAGAAAAAGGATGGCTCTTTAAGAATGTGCGTAGATTATCGCCAGCTAAATGCGAAGACTCGGAAAGACGCTTATCCTCTTCCTAGAATTGAGGAGTCCTTAGACGCACTGACTGGGGCAAAGTGGTTCTCTACATTAGATTTAGCAAGTGGCTACAATCAAGTGCCAGTGGCTGAAGCTGATCGTCCTAAGACTGCCTTCTGTACTCCTTTTGGACTCTTTGAATTTCTCCGGATGCCGTTTGGGCTTTGCAATGGACCAAGTACTTTCCAACGGCTCATGGAGCGAATTTTTG
This sequence comes from Chrosomus eos, assembly GCA_036326025.1. Taxonomy (NCBI): domain Eukaryota; kingdom Metazoa; phylum Chordata; class Actinopteri; order Cypriniformes; family Leuciscidae; genus Chrosomus; species Chrosomus eos. The sequence continues at coordinate 6,773 of JAZAVI010001317.1, forward strand.
GTGACCAAAGTTTTCAGTCCCTACTGCTTTATCTTGATGATGTGATTATTTTTTCAACAACAGTAGAACAACATCTGCAGCGATTGGAACTGGTACTGAGTCGTTTAAGACAGCAAAATTTAAAAGTCAAACTTAGTAAATGCTGTTTTTTTAGATCAGAAGTGCGTTACTTGGGACATGTAGTTTCCGCTGCGGGAGTTAGTACTGATCCAGATAAGACAGCTGCGGTGGAAAATTGGAAACGGCCACAGACTCTTCAAGAATTAAGGTCGTTTTTAGGCTTTGCTAGTTACTATCGAAGATTTGTAAAAGGGTTTTCGTGTATTGCAAAGCCGTTGAATACGTTAGTAGCGGAGGTCATTCGGGATCAGAAAACCAAGCGGCCAAAAGTTGAGTTGGGGGATAAGTGGGTGGAAGCCTGTGAGAACGCATTCCAGTCCCTTAAGGTATCTTTGACCAGTGCCCCTGTGCTGGCCTATGCTGATTTCAGCAAGCCATTCATTTTGGAGATCGATGCAAGCTTTCAGGGTTTGGGTGCCGTTTTGTCACAAGAATTAAAAGGCAGATGTCGACCAGTTGCGTTTGCAAGTAGAGGGTTGAGGCCATCAGAACGTAATATGCGAAATTATAGTTCAATGAAGTTGGAATTTGTGGCTCTAAAATGGGCCGTAGCTGAAAAATTCAGAGAGTATTTGCTGGGCAATAAGTGTACAGTATATACTGATAACAACCCTCTTAGCCATTTGCAGACAGCAAAGTTGGGGGCACTGGAACAAAGGTGGGTCAATCAACTCGCAGAATTTGACTTGGACATAAAATATAAGCCTGGACGCAATAATGGCAATGCTGATGCTTTGTCTAGACAAAGCGCCGCCCCTTTGGTGGAACTGGCTTCAATTGCAGTCGTGCCTGAACAGATACGGCAGTCCGTTTCTGATCATGGTCCAGTAGCAGAGGTTAATAGCATATCTGTCTTTCCTAGACCGTCGAAGGATAATTTGGGTGTGCTGCAGGAAGCTGACCCAGTTATAGGAAGGTTCATGGTTTACTGGGACCGTAAGCAGCCACCAACATCTCAGGAGCGGATCCTTGAACAATCAGAGGTCTTGGAGTTAGTTCGTCAGTGGGAGAAATTTGAGAAGGTAGATGGCGTCTTGTACCGACGATTTTGGCCACAAGAAGGTCATAAGGAAGTTCGACAGGTGGTGTTACCATCTGCCCTTAGGGAAGAGGTTCTCACCTGCCTTCATGATGACCATGGTCATCAGGGGATGGAGCGAACAGCAAGGTTAGTAAGGGCTCGGTGCTATTGGCCAGGGATGTATAGCTATGTGGAGGATTGGTGTAGGAAATGTCAGCGCTGTACCCTGTCAAAAGTAGTTAGACCAAAGGTGCGTACCTTCATGGGGCATTTGCTAGCTGATCGACCGCTAGATATCTTAGCTATTGATTTCACACTGCTGGACCCGTCATCCAATGGAATGGAAAATGTATTAATTATAACAGATGTGTTTTCAAAATTTACCCAGGCAATTCCAACTAAAGACCAGACTGCTAAGACAGTGGCTCGGGTACTGGTGGAACGGTGGTTTTATATGTTTGGTGTCCCACGACAGTTACATTCAGATCAGGGAAGGTGCTTTGAGAGCCGCTTGATCCAAGAACTTTGTCAAATTTATGGAATTACCAAGACTCATACTACACCATATCGACCACAAGGGAATGGTCAGTGTGAGCGGTTCAATAGAACCATGCACGATTTGCTGTGCACCCTTCCGGCTGAGAAAAAATGCGATTGGCCGTCACATTTGTCTCAGGTGGTTTTTGCATATAATACTACAGAGCACCAGTCTACAGGCTATTGTCCTTTTGTCTTGATGTTTGGACAAGAACCACATTTACCTGTAGATGTTATATTAGGATTGGATGACTACGGTCAAACGAATTGTGATTGGATGGCTGACCATCGAGAGAATCTGGAAAAGATTTTTAACTGTGCCCGAGCTCGTCTCCAAAAGGCTGCAGCTCAGCGTGCCCGTGCAAATGATGCTAAGGGGTGTCATATGCCTTTACAAGAAGGCCAGCTGGTATATCAGAGAGCTCACGGTCATAAAGGTAGAAGTAAAATCCAGGATGCCTGGGATCCAACCCATTACAGAATTGTCCGATGCCCTGAAGGTCAAGGGTCCGTATATTCTATTGTCCCAGTCGCTGGTGGTAAAGTGAAACATATCCACCGTAGTGAGATGCGACCAGTTTATGTCCCATCAGATGGCCAAGCAGAGTATCTGGGGTTACCCCCTTCGAACAACGATTCTGAAAATTTTGAAGGGGTCATGGTGTCGTTTGAATTGCCCAGGGTAATTGAGGATGATGAATGCATTATGCCCCCTTTAGCAGAAGATCATGGCCTTGATCGTGAGTTGTTCTCAGAGCCATGTCAAGATGAACCACCTTTGCAGCTAGAGGTGGGCCCATTGAGACGAACGGCACGGTCCACAGCGGGACAGCATACAAATCCATATCACCTTCCTCAGACGGCAGTGTGTAGAGAAGTCCAGTCAAATGGTCATGCCTCTCTCCCTATGACAGAGCACTCTAAGTGTAAAAATACCCTGTTTTTTCGACCTTGGTCATAGAAATTTGATCGACGGGACGTCGATTAAAATTAGGTGGGGTGTATTGTAATGGGGTAGAAGATGGACTACAAACTAGATGGACTACAAATCCCATGATTTGAGATGGTATAAAGGGAAACCAGACTGTTTAGACTTCCTCTTTGTGGTACCATGTGGCAAGCAGGAAAAGCTGTTTGGTGTCTTTCAAGGCTGTGTAATAGCAGATGAAAAACTAAGTTGACTAATGAGCAGCATAACTGAATTGGGAAGGTAAGGGTTGTGATTTATGATGACTAGAGTGAGTTTGTCTAGTTTTAACATGTTTGTATTTGTCTTCTGTTTTAGTATTCTGATGGAAATGGTGTTGATTGGTGCCTCAGAGAATTAAGCAGATATATTTGAGAATACAGGTACTGATCTTCATTGAATTATTGAATAAGGGGATTTGTTTTTTTATCTTCATTTTATAATTGTAATTTGTGTGATGTTTTAAGGTTTTTTTAATCTTTGTAAATATTTTATTGGGCAATCATCAATTTGTATTCTTTGTTTTATTTACAGCATGATGCATGATTGCCGTTTACTTTTATTGAAAGCATTGGTGGCTTAATGGGTGTCTGATGAGATGACTTTAATGTTGAATTGAGTCTTGTGTATACGGAAGTGGCAAAGTGATTGATTTAATTTGTGATTGTGGTTTTGTTTTGTTTTGTTTTGTTTTGTTTTTTGTTGTTTTTGTTTGTTTTGGACCTACAACTAACAGTGGGGTTCCCATCTTCTTGTATATGGTTTACTCTGTTCAGGTTTGGGGACTGGATTGTAGTGGTTTGATTTACTTTACAATTGTGGAGGTTGGAGTGAATTTGTGTTTGGTGAATTTGTGAGTGTGCACAGTTTCAGAGTAAATTCCTTTGGATAGGATTGGGAACCCTGTTGTAGCGGTTACAATTTTTGTTTGTTTTCTCTCTTTGCCAGTTCTGATTACCCCTTGTGAATATTGTGCAATAAACTTTGTTATCTTTGCAACGAAACACACTGTGGTTGTGGCCCCTTTCTTTTAGTTCTCCTCATCTCTTGCGAGATGACGGGGTTACATAAAGAAGCTCTTTAATAGTTTTAACGTCAACTACAGCATTTATTCCAGACACCACAGCAAACTCTCACAAAGACTCCATGTGTGTAAGTTCATCATCCTCATTTGACCGACTCATGGAGTTTTCTAGAATCAGTTTCTGAATCCTCTCTGGAGTTTTTCGAACAGCTAAACACAAATTTTGATTGTCATTATGGTGTTTAGTTTGTAATCTACATCACTTTCTAATTCCATTCTTTTGTATATCACCTACAATCCCGTAATGTTGTTCAAATTCGATTTTGGGTAGTTGCAATCAATCACTTAGCCCTACTGTTCAGCTTAGCGAACGAGTCAGAACACGAGAATAAAAGTGAGCAAAGTTGTCACAGACAGGAGACTTATTTTACTTCATCTTACCTGAGCATTCGAATGTACGATTATTTTCATAATAACATATGCCAACTGGAATGAAGAAAGTGATCTGCGTGATTGATACTCAAAATAGTAAGGAAACGCTTGCAGTGTCCCTCCTTGAATGATGAAAATAGACTTTTGATACCTGCTGATATAGACAAATATTTACTCACACACAGGCCCAGAAACCCCAAGCTATTCGGCAATCTCCTTTAGTCATTTTAATGTGTTCAAGCGCAGCTTTTTTATCTGAGACTGAGCCGCAGAGGGTCAACTACACAGTCGGCTTTTGTCGCCGCTGGTTCTTTGACGTCGGCTTGATTTGTCCCAGGCTAGTCCAGCAAGATAAAGTCATTTTGTGCGAAATCATAGACCTTTATCTACAGATCGAGTATAATAATACAGCCCATTCTCACCCCAAGGCGTCAACTAACTGACGCCTTGGGAATCAGTTTGACCATGCTTCAATATTCGACGCTAAAGGCACCCTTTAGCGTCAGTTAGTTGACGCGATCCCAGGGCGTCATCTAACTGACGCGTTACCCTTAGCGTCAGTAAGATGACGCCCTCCTATCCAGACCTAAACCTACCCGCGTCATCTAACTGACGCTAAAGGTAACGCGTCAGTTAGATGACGCCCTGGGATAGCGTCAACTAACTGACGCTAAAGGGTGCCTTTAGCCTCAAATATTGAAGCATGGTCAAAATTGTCAGTTAGATGATGCCTTGGGGTGAGAACGCGTTGAATAATAGCAACATTGAATCATCTTGTTAAGAGTTTCATCGTGTTGAACTCGACGCGCTGTTTGACGCTGAATGGAGAATGACTGACAGCTGCAGCGGAGGAAAAAAGTACGTGAACTTGAATTTAACGACTTAAATATTAATTTCTACCTCACATTCAGAGCCGATCCGCCCTATACGCTCACTACGCAAGCTGCGTAGGGCCCCGCAAATGACTCAAGGCCCCGCCTCCCCCTCGTGTCATATATAGCGCGTCAATTAATGTTTGCCACATCCATGACAAAATGAAGCGAAACTATCCTTCTGGTAACGAAAAGAGAGAGAGAGAAAAAAAAAACATGACAGTGAATTGCGGGAACAACAATCAGGTAAACTGGTGTTCTCTCCTCTCCAAGTTTGATGTCAGCAAAGTAAAGTTAAGTTGCATTTCTATTGTGTTTTTTCGGTCTTGCTAACCTAGCTGGGCAGGCAGTGCATCTCTTGCATCACTTTGTGCCTGACAAAAGTGAGAGTAAAATACAATTATTTATTACGTTTGTTTTTGATAAACGACAAAGTGCAACAGTGTTTGTTTACAGCAGCTTGGAAAAGATAACCGCGTCGCGTGTGTTAACATGCGTGCATATGCGCGTGCACGAAATGAAATGCGCATTTTTCAAGCAGAAATAAATGTGGAGACCAGACGTACTGTATGGGCGTGCATGATGGCACTCCTCATCAAAGTACACATTATACATACTTTTTAAAATAAGACACTGATTATCCAGTCTCAGTCAATGTGTAGTTAAAAACTAAAAAAAACTGCACTAATTATGCAAGATGGAAAGCAATGTATTGACAATTTGACATTGATTGACTATTGATTTATAGGCTATATTGAATTTAACATGTTGATTTAGCTGGACATACTGGTCAATATGGATGAACATCCTCAGTAAATAATAACCATAAATCAAGAATTGCTTCAACATGCATAATAAAAAAATAATAATAATTAACATGCAAAGGCAAGCCATTTTAGGTTTTATTCATTCGCAGTTTATGCATTTTTGATGCATTTTTACTATTTGCAATGTGAATTCTTGATTATTTTTATTAGGGCCCCTTATTACATTTTTATCTACAAATGTCTATTTTTGATATCAGGAATTACTACATGTACAAAAGTTAATTCTTGATATCAATGATGTCATCGCTCACAGGGATTATTGATATCCGCACCACAAGTTCACTATTTAAATATTACAATAGCCATATTGTAATGGCTATAGTATAAATACTATTTTATATTTAAAAATGTATAAAATGAAATTGGGAGCCAGTTTGAATGGGTCTGATGCAGCTTATAAAATTAGTTTTCAATAATTTTCAGGTTGCTATGCTTAAGTTTGTCAGTAGAGGAGGACAATGAACAATTGAGTTTACATAGCTCACGGGTCAGGTAGAGGGCCCCTTAGCAGAATTTTGCTTAGGGCCCCAGGGAGGTCAGGATCGGCACTGCTCACATTATACTATAGAATGGCTTCTGAACACGTATAATATAGTGCATGAAAACTTTACGGTGCTTTATAATGTTCGTGTCCCTTTTGTGGGGCTTAATAATAACACAGAATACGCACAATATCGGATTTAGATCGGCCTCATCTGACCGATACCGATCCGGCCAAGAAAGGCAGTATCGAGTATCGGATTGGTGCATCACTAGTTTTTTATTGTGAGTATTGTGGCAAAAATTCTCATTAAACATCATCACTGCGTCAGAGAAACTCAAGAGTCGAATTTATAAAAAAGTATTTATTCTTGCAAATATAGGTTCAGTCCAGTACACAGAAATTACGCTGTGCAAGAGTGACACACTTGAAGACAGAACAAGGCAATCTTTATACTATTTTCCAAGGTACTCTTCCCTACAGAGTTTTCTTCCAGTAGTTTTCCACAGACAAAGGACCCATATTGCTAGTTCAGATTTATCGCTAGCTAACCCTTTAGCCCCCAACCTAGATGACCTCTGACCATAAGGTTCGTCTGTTTTCTGGAGTGTCTCGCCCCTGCCTCCCCAGGTATATAAACATACATACATTTCAGAGAAGTCCCCCTCTCTTATCCCTCTACAAATGGCAAAACCATATGACATTCCTTTGCAGTATCTACTGAAAGACAATGAAAAACAAAAATTGCCATAACAATTCCTCCTTTTTATCATTCTCTGATAACTGATTGATCAAACATAGTAATAATAATGGTAATAATAATAATGCAAGTTTAAGTCATTACATCATAACTCTTCTTAAACTTGCGAATAAAGGATTTAAAAGAAGAAAGCTTAAGGCTGTTTTTTTTGTGGGGGAAAAGCCCCGTAATTATTTATCAAGCAAGTAAAGACTTTATCTGAAGCCGGGCTAAATGGATAAGCACTTTTATCGCACTTCCGAATAATCGGACCCTCAGTCACCGCAGTATAAACAAGAATTGGTATAGACCACAGTAGGAAGACCATATCAATTCAACACAACAATAAAAATGCAAAGATTAAAAGTAGAATAAAAAATCCCTCATTTCAAACCCTGTCCTTATACGTCATCTCGTAACACGGATGACTGCTGCTTTTAACCCTCTTTACATATCATCGTCCTCAGAAAGAAAAGGAAAAACAACAACAACAACTGTACATACTCAATTAATACATTTCACTGTAACTTCCGCTACTCGAATCATCTGCATAATTTTGTTCATCCTATGGATAGACAGTTTTCACCAGTCGTATTCACCCATGAATAACAAAATGATCAGAATAACACATACAATCCTAACTCCTACACATTCAGCCTTTTTCCAATTACGGACCATCTTTTTAGCTTATTACATAAATAGATTTTCTACTTTTCCTGAAAACATTTGCACAGTAACAAATAAATCATCAAAAAAACTAAACTTGAACAATTATTTGGACCACATCCTCCTCTAGGTGTGTTGATGATCTCGTTCGCCCCATGGGCATCAGTCTTCTCCAGGGTGGCTCTTTACGAGCCGTTGCAGTGGGCTTTCCCTCGCTGGCAGGGGAGGTACGTTACTGGCACGTCCTTGATCCATCACTTTATGCTTTGCGTTGGCGTGTGGGTTTGCTGAGGTTGGTTGGTGTAGTTTAAGGTGAGATGTTTGGATGGAAGTGTCACAATCTCCAACCTTTCAACCTTGTTTGTACAGTGGACCATCTCCTGCTGCTGTCACCTGTGAATGGAGACATTAAAAAAAGTATTTTTTAGTGACCGCTTGTTTAGCCGGTCGTCTCTTTTGGTGTGACCTGTGGAATTTTCACTTGTTTACCTTCCTGATGATATGCATTATGTGAATTTATTCTCAACATTTGGCCAATTCAACAACCTGAAACATTATCACCAGATAATTTATTTCTCACTTAATAGCACTCAGGGTCCTTTTCCCCTGAAAAACAATCAGCCCATGATGCTCATGTTAACAAAACATTTTTCGGCTTGTTGTTTGGTCCCTTAATTCAGTCATACAAACATTTTCAAAGTAATCAATTGTTTCTATCAGGTCAGGTCGTGGTGTACAGACTTGGTCAATGTCAGTCAAACAACATTCTCCCCCTTTGTTCACAATAATCATAAATCTCAGGAACTCTTTTGATAATTTGATATTGACTTGACTAATATGTCACTTTGTTGTTGCCGTCAAATCTATAACATTTTAGCTTATCTCAACCCATGATGGACGGCGATCTACAACTTCACAATTCCAATTTACATCAATCCTTAAACTGATCCAGAAAGTAATTCAAATCTACATCATAAATGACGAAAGTAATTACTTTCAGACAGAGCTTGATGACCAATCAACTTAAAGCTCGCCCCATGTTCTGTATTGTCTTTTAATCAGATTGACTCAGAACTATCAGCTTCTTTAAAATTAGTCATTTACCATAACCCATTTGTAATGATAAAACACGCATTCCAGAGGTTAATGACACAATATATACACTATTCAGGCAGAGTATCAGTACCCCAAACTAACACATAAAGACATAAAGTGCTGTCACCATCACACACAATCATAGACACTTATGTTAACTGCTCATTTATTTTATTTTTTTTCATTGATCTGAACTGACAAATTAGACATTACTGTTGGTTGAACACGAGTTAATAGATATCAATCAATCAACAAAGTGTTCTGTTTGGCTATAGGGAGATGTGTGGCTAACTTACAGTAGGTTACCAACCAGAATAATACTTTCAGGTAAAATTCGGGGTGTATTTGCTGCCTTTAACCGCTAAGAGGCGCTACAATTACAGACTTTGAAAAGTGTCCGTTTATTCTCTCTATTGCGTAATCTGCCGCTGCGCCGCGGCTCATTCAGAGCTATTGAAAGCTGGTAGCAGATGAATTCAAGTGAAATGTAGTTAAAATAATTCATCACAATACTTAAATTAAATTGAATAAATAATGAAAACATTTCCATATAAAACATTGCAATAGAAACATATTAGGCTACATCAATGAGGCTTTGCAAGAGTACAAGACGTTGATCTAATAGCGTTCAGGCGGTAGCTCTGTGGTTAACGCAACGACACAGAGATCTAATGGACCCGAGATCGAATCTCAACATAACATTATGTTGGCCGACAGCATTAATCTTTAACCGTTCTTGATGCTTAAATAGGTAACTGTTTATTTGTGAGTTTATTAACGGTTTATTTATTTAAAGTCAAGTGTTTTGTTTAATTAACAATGGCACATTACAACATTGCAACATTCCTGTTGAGCCGCTGCACAGACGACACAACTGTTGAAGGAAGATTGTTAGCCGATTGCGTCAGAAAATGAAAATGAAGAAGCTCGTCTTTAGTCTGCATGAATTTGCATGTTGACTCGGCTCATCGTCAGCGAAAATTGCTTGGGTGTGAACACAAAAAACGTGTTGAAAAACGCTAACAAATAACGCGAGCCGATATTCGTCCCGGTGTGTACAGGCCTTGAGACTGACTTAAAATAAATAGAAGTCGCAATTCACACTTAAATCGCTCTTCTATACATTAGCATTACCCCTTGTGCGCTGTTCATTTGAGGTTTACAGTCGGGCTGTTTGTGCTCTCTGAGACCCCAGGCAACAAAATGTAATTTTGTAACAAATTTTCTACAAATGTAATTTGTTACATTTTGTAACAAATTACATTTTTGATATATATTATGAAATCATAATTATAACAATAAAATTTACTTTTTGTACTGAAAAAAATCAGTTTTTCAATAATGTTACATTATGATTAGAATCAAACCTGATCAGGATGTTACAAAGAGAAAAGTTGGAGTCTTTAGAGTTTATCATTTATTTCAAACATCTGTTTTTCATATAATTCTAAAAATTGTGTGAAGTGTGCCACATCATTTCTGTCTATGTGTGTTCTTTCTGATTTTGAAGATGAATTTTGTCCATTGACAAAAATCCTTTGATTCTAATCATAATATAACATTATTGAAAAACAGTTTTTTCCAGTACAAAAAAAATGCCTAAACTTCGACAAAAAGTAACTTTTATTGTTATAATTGTGATTTCATAATATGTAGATATGAATACACGTGGAACAACTTGTGAAAATATGTCTTTCATTTAGTCAAATAGGAAATAGCAAATAGTGGAGCTCTGCAGCCATCTACTGGTTAAAGTGATAATGTGTTACTTTTAAAACGGCATTTTCCAAAAGATGGGCAAAATCTTACACTGTTAAAAAAAGTTCTGTTAAAAAACGGAAAAAGTGCTGGTAATTAATTGGTATTGAACACTCGTAGTAATTAATAATAATAATAAAAAAAGGTAATAAAAAACAAAATACAAACCCATAAGCAGCATGCAGGTGGTGCTTGGTATGCAAACTACAACAGCAATGTCCTGTCAATAGATAAGAAAACAACAGAAAAACTATGAATGAAACAAACTGAGGAGGGATCTGTAACGTTAAAGAATGACTAACGTTACAAGGAGAAGAGTAGACAGCAGTCATGTAAAATGTAAATTAATATTTTATGGTCATTATTTGGGGTTTAAAGTCTGTGTGTGTGTGTGTGTGTGTGTGTGTGTGTGTGTGTGTGTGTGTGTGTGTGTGTGTGTGTGTGTGTGTGTGTGTGTGTGTGTGTGTGTTTAAAGTTTAAGTAGTAGTGGTTAGTGCTCTTTTTCTTAGGTATTTTTCATTTGTCTATAAAATTGTTTTGTTTTGCAGGTGTGTTTGGTGATATAGATGTAGTGAAGTCTCTGTCAGTGATGGAGGGAGATTCAGTTACTCTAAAGCCTGGTGTTGCTATACTACCGAGAAAAAAGCTACTGTGGAGGTTTGGAGATCAAGGTTCTCTCATAGCTCTCATAGATGCCAGTAAGATCTCATTATTTGAAGGTCCTGATGGGAGATTCTGGTGTGTGTGTGTGTGTGTGTGTGTGTGTGTGTGTGTGTGTGTGTGTGTGTGGTCTAAAACAAAAACAAGTCTAACGCAAACAACGTCAACTTACCTCATTTGGCAGAAAAGGTGGTGGTGTTTTCCATGATCCAGCTGTAACTGTTACTGCATCTTCACACACAGTATCTTCACGTTGTATCTTCATGCCTTTTAAATCAAGCAAGTCTTAATGGCCATTAATTTTCTTGACGATTCCTCTGGTAGCTTTTGTTTGAAGGCATTAAATTGCTCCGAAAAAAAACTAACGTTAGTAGCTAACGTTACTGCATTTTATCACAGCTGGTTAACGGATGCTCTCGTCAAGAAATAAACTGCATTACCGACAAATAAAAGTAAATAAACCAAATTACAACGAGGACACACTATAACACATATATCAGGGAACCTCCACGAGTGTAAACTAAATATTTTAATGTGTGACGATATGCATAAAATGATAAACGCGACGGCTCCGACATTCATTTGCCTAACATGCCAGATGGCAACTAAATAACGTCACGTTAACAGCTTATTTTAACATAAATTACCTATTTTACCACAGAAGTGTCAGAATGGCTTCCATACACCCGAAATCCGACTTTAATAAGCAACTTTGGCCGCGGTCATCTGCGTGTGTAATGGCGGTTGCGTCTTTTCACTTTTCGCGGCACCAGGTTCTTGTTCCCACAATGCAACGCGTAATTCAAAATACGGGTAAATGACCTGTAAAAGACAAATACGGAAAAATCCTTCAAATTTATATGGTTCATTCTACCGTATTTTTACGGAATTTTTTTACAGTGTACACTAACCCTTGTCAAATTATCCATGTTATCCCCATAAATGAAAGTTAGAAATGTGGACCAAAAAGACCCAAAACAGCGCACAATGTTTAAGACAAATGGATTTGTCGTTTGTTGTGTTTTCAAATTCAAGAGATTATAAGCTAGATTCCACTTTTTTGGGTTCGCATCAAACGTTCATCGACTTTTATACACAATAAATTTGTTTATGAATAAAGATTGATCTGTTGAATGCAGTTATTTTGAGATAGATGCCAAATGTTCTCCTCCTATTCATATTTAACATTGAGGGGGTGCATACAACATATTTGCCCACCGGCAACTATAGTTGCCGCACATTCAAATACGATTTTCAAGAAGAAGAAAAAAATCACATGGGGAAAATAAATGCAGAACATGTTCACATAGGACATTATTAACACGACTATATGCATGAAACCTTTCAGAAAAATGTGGGCACAAATAAGTTAATAGCAAGAGGGAGGTCTACGCCAGCATTAGACAAGTGCAGCAAAAGGGCCCAAAAATTGTTTGGTCGTTTCAAACAGACTGGTATGGAAGAAAAGATTGACTATGTTTCCTTCACGATGAAAGAGCGGTGGATGGGTTTTATGCAAATAAATAATCTACCGATTGGTGAGTCAAAAACTCTTTTGGGCTTAATATTGCATTGATAAATGTGGTTGAATTAATGCAAGCCATTTGCCTTCATATTCAATTGAGCAGTGTGTGATTTTACTTTTGCTGACTGACAAACATAATTGGCCGCTGTGCAACAATTAAGGATTAAGAATGGTTGCATTCTGATGCTGGAGTGGACATTAACTTCCGGTGTGTGCCTGTGCAGCGCTTGTGTGTGTGTGTGTGGTGTGTGTGTGTGTGTGTGTGTGTGTGTGTGTGTGTGTGTGTTTGTGTGTGTGTGTGTGTGTGTGTGTTTGTGTGCGTGCGAGAGAGAGAGAGAGAGAGAGAGAGAGAGAGAGAGAGAGAGAGAGAGAGAGAGAGAGAGAGAGAGAGAGAGAGAGAGAGAGAGAGAGAGGAGAGAGAGAGAGAGAGAGAGAGAGAGAGAGA
>JAZAVI010001318.1:0-25588 GCA_036326025.1 Chrosomus eos
CCATCAATAGATGTTTTCTCTGTCCATCAACAGATACATTGTGCATCTATAATCATAATTGTCCATCAGTTTACTTTGGATAATGTGCTAACAGTTTTTTGCTTTTGTTTTGTTGTTTACATCGTCACCATCAGTCTTCAGAAATCTTTCTGATATAATTTTTTTTTAAAAATCAATGTTGTAAACAGTTATGCTGCTTAATTTTTTTTAACCTGTGATAGTTTTTTAGGATTCTTTTAATGCACTTTTTTTTATTTATATAAGCAGTATATAAGCAATATTTTATATATATTTTTTTATATAAAAAAAACAAGTTTGGTCTTTTTATGTTTTTTTTTTTTTTTGAAAGGATGTGTTAAGTGATATGAATGACTTTAAGTCTTTATGTTCTTAGGAAAGATTTCTATTTTGAATAAATGCTGTTCTTTTTAACTTTTTATTCATCAGTGAATCATTCTTAGTTCAGGCTGCCTCACAGCACCTTGGGCCATTAGCCATTGGGGGAGTGTCTTTAGTCTTCCCAGGTGTAAATTACATTAATATTCATGACCATTCACACCACCCACGCATACAGCACTGCTGACCCAAAAACTGATGTAAGAAATTCAAATCGTTATATTGATCTTTCTGAAAGAGTGGTCAGAATGATTTTCACTTAATTTTGAAGTGAAAATTCTAGCCTACAAGAATAGTAACTCAAAAGTATTGTTTACAACTATTCAGTATGTGTTAAATGGCCTCATTGCGGTGACATTTTTTTCCCCCAAAACGTACTAACCACGCATATTTTTTTTTTCTATAAAATGCAAACATGTACATAAATTTTGCTCACATATTATTGTAGCAGAGTTTGTGCTGAATACAGAAAATTTATATGTTGGCAAATGGTATGTTTTAAGTAGCTGAAATAAACACAAATGTCAGGGCATTGAGTTATGATATGCCGCGTCCTTCGCTGCCACATCTGCCCTGGCGTTTCCTGTTGAAACAGTCCTGCAAATACATTTACAGACAGAAAATTTTGTTTGGGACGGCCTTTTACCCAATTAAACCCAGTGTCCTCCCAACATATATTGTCCCTTAGTAAACCATATTTGGCAATTGTTATACCATCTCCCTCTTGATGCACGACACAACTCGAGCATCAATTCAACATAACATTTAACATAGTGTTTTGATAAAGTTTGCATCAACACTAACCCAAACATTGTCCTTCAGACAAATTTCCTCCAGACATTTTTATCTGCCTCTGAAACAAAAATATTACATTCTTTACTTAAAGTCACAATCTCATCTTCTTATCTAAGTATTTGAAGGGCAACGGCCCTCAGTCTCACAGCCTATCCTGCTTTTCAGGCCTGTTGTTTGGTCTCTTAATTCAGTCATCTACAAACATTTTCAAAGTCATCAATTGTTTCTATCAAGTCAGGTCATGCTGTACAGACTTGGTCACCTGGTCAATGTCAGTCAAATAACATTCTCATCCTTCTGCCCACAATAATCATACATTTTCGGGGGCTCTCTTCATATTTGATATTGACTCAGCCAATGTGTCACTTTGTTGTTGCCATCAAATCTATAACATTTTCATTTATCTCAGCCCATGCCAGATGGAGATCTACAACTCCACAATTCCAATTTACACAAATACTTAAACTGATCCAGAACGTAACTTAAATCAACATCATAAAAGACAAAGGTAATTAATACCAGACAGAGCTTGATGACCAATCAATTTAAAGCTTGCCCTATGTTCTGTATCATCTTTTCATCGGATCCACTCACAATTATCGCCTTCTTTAAAATTTGTCATTTGCCTCAACCCATCTGTAATGATGAAACAATATACTCACTATTCAGGCGGAATATTAGTACCCTAAACTAATACATACAAGACCTAAAGTGCTGTCACCATCACACACACTCATACTAGACACACATATGTTAATTGCTCATTTTCAATGTTCGCTTTTTTTCAATATTAACTCTTTCTTTTATATATTATTGCTAAAAAGATTTAAATTTTAAATAAGATTTTAAACTTCACATTTTTCTGTAGCTTTTACCTAAATTTACATGATCTCTTAACCAGTTCCAAAGCATGTCTGTTAATTATTCATTAGACTTTTAGACAAGTCAGCTGGGTTGCTTTGTTTAATTTTCCTTATCATTATTTTGCTTCAGCTTGCTCTAGCAGGCCGATAACAAAGACAGACACAGTTTATCATGCCTTCCTCCACTCGAGAAGTCTCTCTCACCATAAGCCAATAATAGTTTCAACAGTCTTCTAAGAGTATATTTTAGACAGAATGCAGTATTAAATTCATCACAATTCTTTTACCATTACATTTTGTTATCCAGACTTTTCTTTTTTCTATATCAAAAGCTGTCTTCATCTTTAGCCCTCCGCCATGTCAAACGACCTTCTATACACTTCTATAAATTTTCTTATTCTTGCCCATGAGGCAGCCAATACATAAAAAGTTTTGTTCCTGTCTCCACAACAAATAATGGCAATCCCCTCATTTCTCAGCTGTCCCTTAAAAGCCCCTTTCCCTTAGCTCTTTATCTATAATTTTCCTCTCCTCAGGGTGTTGTCCCCCTGGCACATCTGCAGACACAAGCCATGCAATTAATGCGGTTTCTTCTGGCAAGTGGTATGGAGGAACTCACATTCTCTTGGGTCAGACTGCCGCAACTCCTCACAGCGCATCTCACCTCTCAATGCTCTGCTGACCCCGGTGGCCTCCAGTAATCAGCGCTCAACTCTCATACCTTTCTCGCATGTAACACACCCCCATCCTGAGGTGCCCAATGTCCGTGACCCCCTGCGTTAGGCTGTCCCCTGGCCAGGAAGATCATCCTGTCATTGAGTATCTACGTACACACTGGTAACCGCTTTTTCCCATCACACAATCAGTTTTCTCCAACAGAACTCAGCTGTTTTCTGGAGCTTAGGAAAGGCACGTTCAAGAGTCACCAGAGCCATTCCGATTGCCTAATAGTGTTTACACAGGGAGACAGGTTAATAACAACAGTATTTAATCACTTAAATCCCTTAACCATCTTAAAATCATAAACCTAGCATCTGTAGCCGGAGCCATCGGCCCTGTTTCCATGGTGGAGACTAAGATAAGACAAAGAAGTTACTAGTCCTAAAATAAAATGTCACTTCTATCGTTTAAGATCTGCATTCTTATTTTAAAAACTTATTTAAAGTCATTCAGTTTTACATTTAAAACATTTACAAATACAAATTGCCCTCTTAATGGCAATGGTTTCTTTAACATCTCTGTGTCTGATTTTTTAACTGAAACACTGTGCTTTACTATAAACAGCTTATTGTTACTTATGACACAGACTCAGATAACAGCCTGTTAGCTGGCATTGACTGAGAGAGACTCTGAGGCATTCCGGACCGGTACACTGTTCTCTCAGATACTTCTAACATCAAACTTTATCTGCCATCTTTTAACTCTATCCCAGCTTAAGGCATCTTTGCCAGAAATTACATGCGTTTTCAAATAAACATATTCTTTTTAGTTGTCTTTATTTAGGCAATACAAATTTCCACTCAGATTGAGTCTCTGTCGTACTGGCCGTTTACAGCCACAGCACACATCAGATTCAGATAAGCGAGCTGTTTCATTACAGCCACTAACAAACTTATCTTTTGAAAGCAAAACGTCAGCTTCTAGTTCTCTCATGGTCAACACTTTTCAAGCTGTTTGTTTAATCAGATGCCTTTTACATTTTGGAACTGTTAATTCAGTAGCCTACTGCTTCTACTTATTTGATCTTAAATAAAAATAATTATTCTAGTTCTCAATAACGTTTCACTTTTCTTTATATTTTAATTGTCAAGTTCTCAATTACCATAGCTTAATATCTGACTTCAAAGTTTTTTTCTAGGAGTTTATCAATCTCCAATCAGGATTCACACTAACTTTGACAAGGCTACTCTGCATCTTTTGCAGTTATTATAAATCATCTGCGAGATTTGGCTCTCTATATAACCTGAACCCTTTTTTAAAATGTTTAATTAAAACACAATCATCCTTTTAGTTACTTTTTCCTTTCTGCAACTCACATTTGTTGGAGTCATTAATTTTACATCAAACTGTATTCATCAATTCACTTATAAAAATTACTATTATAGATCTTTTCTTCAAAAGGATTCACTTTAAGACTTCAATCTTTTGACCTTGTTTTTATCTCTTATTCTCTCTCAGACGAAAATGTTAATATCGTCTTCACTCCACTAAACACTGATCTACTTTCAAACCCACATTATTACCAGAAATGTGTCATCACATTTTCAAACACTCTCTCAGTGTGCATTTACATGTTAAATGGTCCTGCTGACCACAATTAAAACACTCTCCGTCTGCTCTAACTTAATGCACACCCAGTGTGTTCCATTCAGGAATGTAAACAGAGCCACTGATAAGCTGTTCTCTGTATTCTTTTACAGTCCAACAGTGGCAGAAACAACAATAGCCGAATCAAAATCTTCATCATTATTATTGGCATGATTGATTTCCAGAATCTTTGGACATAGCTGTCTTTACATTTTACTAATTTGCTATTATCATTAACAACACTGATTACAGAACAAGTACATATGACATCCGAAAAGCCGGGCTGAATAAGCAAACACTGCTGCTGTACTCCCAGCATATAGCTGGACCCTCAGTCACTCCTCAGATATTAAATACAGACATTGTCTATAATCATGAACACCAGGATATGCATTCGTTTTTTTATAAAACTATAATTTCCAATTCCTTTCATAATAAACGAAGATGGATGGTAAATCCATTCCTTTTCACTACCCCCATTATAGACCCTTTTGGTTCAAAACACAATGATTGTCAAACTAAAACTAACCATAATTTCAATCTTTATTTTACCATTAAAATATAGAATTGTTCCCCATTTTGCTTAAAACAATTATTCATATCATGTTAATCCCTGTCAATCATAAAATGCCTTATTTTATCTCAAACTGAATTTTCATACCAATTAAACAGTTAATTTGACTTCCATAAATTCTGTCAGACATTTTATTTTCATCACATATAGTTTTCGACTATATTTCTTCTCAATCTTCCCCTACATGCCATTTTCTTCTGTATCCTCTCCTTTCTTTTCTCAAACATGCCAGTTCCTTCATTATCTAACCAGTACATGATTGTTTGCACAATCCCCACACAAACATATCTCACACACCAACCTTCTTGTTTTCCCTTTACTTCCCTCTTCCATCAAGTTTACTATCACATTTTACACAGACAGCCTTATTGCTGCTTCCTACTTCAATCCATATCATATAAATTTAAGTTCTTAAGACATCTAATGTCATGCATCCATTTACTGGATGAAGAAGTAAAAACTTTTTCTCCTGGCAGTTCGACATTTTATCTTCAAGGCAATATTTCATTATCTGTTCACACTTTTTACACACATGTTGAACCCAGACACAACAACTTTTGTTTCTTACTGCCCTGTTCAACTGATTCCCGCACCAACTTTAATCTTGTGGCGCTCAATATCATACATTTCTGCCCTTAATTTTATCTCATTTGACAGAAAACCGGTGTACCAAATTTCGCAAGCTTGCTTTTGAGACATCCCCATACTGGCTGCTTCTCTGTTCTCTGTGGATTTCTCTTCAACGCGCGTTTTCCTGATCTGTTAGGCGTCCCCAACAGACCCGATTTTTCTTTTAACCCAAATCGGTCGGGTTGCACTATTAGTGCCCTCCTAATTATGGTTCACCAAAAAATCTGTTATGACTGTTCTGGCTCCCCCTAATTAGCCTCAGCACCTAAAAACAATTTGCTCCGTGGTGGAACAACTAATTTTCAGGTTGCCTATCTGTTTGAAATTTCTTGATCTGTCACAGTTCTCAATTAATCCCAGATTATTTATCTGCTTGAAATTTCTTGATCTGTCACAGACCTCAATTAATCTCAGAATATTTTCCCTCGTATCTGTTTGAAATTTCTTGATCTATATAGATCTCAATTAATCTCAGATTACGTACCACAGAAACAGCCCTCAGCCAATATGGTTCAGTTTCACAAATTGAAAAATATTTTAGCCCAAAAGAAAAATATTTTAGCCGTCTCTTACCAGAGATGTCTTGAGTTGCCACGGGTTCGTTTTCATCTGATTCCAGTGGAGCTTCTCCTGGCCCTGATAGCGGTCGGCCCCTCTCTCTGAAACTTACGAGGTAGAGCTGGAACTGCTCAGTCCAGGTGGCCAAACACCGTCCGCTCTCAGGTCCAGGAGGCACGTCCAAGGAATCCCACTCTGACACCAAATTGTTGTGGCAAAATTTCTGTTAAACATCATCACTGCGTAAGAGACACTCAGAGTCAAATTAATAAAAAGAGAAATATTTATTCTTGCAAGAAGGCCCAGTCGCCATCACAGCCGTCACATTCTGTGAAGTGAGTGGCGCGCACCAGGAAGACATGAGACAGCTTTTATACTCTTTTCAAGGTTCCTTCTCACCCGCTGTACTTTCCCCCCACTCAGATAAGGCCCCCACTGCTGTTCAGTTTCTACTTAAGGACACAAACTGGTACTGGAATAAACTAGCCAAATCTGACCATTCCTAAGGTCAAGATGTCCTGTCCCATATATTCCTGAAACGTCACGCACAAGCACGTACACGCATATACTTTTACACATTGAATAGATTAGGAATAAATGACTATTAAAATTTCTACAACATGGGCGTATCTTATTCAAATAACTTGTCAAGTTGACGTCATCTAGACAAAGGAAAAGCATCGTTCGTCGAACGATTAATATTAGCGACTCAGAGTCGACTCTTACTTTTGAGAGAAAATAACTTTGTATACGGTGAACTTTCATGTTTAAAACTTTGCAGGATGTTTTCGTTCACTTAGATCTATGTTACACACTACATGAAGGGCAATTTTCAAAAATCCATAATAGGTACCCTTTAAAACATACATTTGCCAACATACAAATTTGCTGTGTTCAGCACAAACTCTGCTACAATAATATGTGAGCAAAATGGATGTACATGTTTGCATTTTATAGAAAAAAAATATATTATGCGGGGTTAATACGTTTTGGGGAAAAAATGTCACCGCAATAAGGCCATTTAACACATACTGAATAGTTGTCCACTAGGGATGGGCGATATGGACTTAAAAATATATCACGATATTTTCTGGCATTTATTGCGATAACGATATCAATGACGATATTTATATAATACCATATTCACCACTGTTTTTGGCTATAAGTGATATCTGCATGCAAAGTAAAATGTACCCTTCAATAGGCTCCTATACCAATTACAGTAGGCTACATAAAATAATAATAAATAAAAAAACAGTAAAAATCCAAACACCATCCCTTGCAGAAATGGAAAAGTTGCATACGTTTCTTCTGTAAAAGTGCAGATAATGTTTAAATAGTGCAACTATACTGAAAAACATCACACAGTAATAATTCAAATAATTTACAAGTTTGAAATAGTTATAGGCCTACTAATACTAGCTACTACGAATTCTGATACTAATAAAAATATAAACCGCACTAAGGATTGATGAGCTGCTGGGTTCATGAATATTATCACGTCTGCGTTTGTGCATTAGTTTCTGCTTGCTCATAAAAGCTGAATAATTCCAAATAAACTCCATTATTTTTACAGGAAAATACAACAAATAATATAATTTACATGTAGACTTCATGTACACTTCAATTCTGCGTGGTATGTAACTCTCTCTCTCATCGAGTGTGTGAGAAACACTGAGTGCTCTCAGCAGTGACAACAAGTCATGCGCGTCACACTATGTGTGTAACGTTACTGCGCGTCAAATAGCCTACACTGTGTATTCATTGAGATTAACTGATATAGTGGGCTTTACCTTGACGGAGAGCGACACTCTCAAGCGCTCAGTCAGTGTTCGGCGAGATGGGCGGGTGAAAATCTGTGTGTACCAGTTCCAGATTGTAGAGGTAGTTACTCGTTTAGCGATAAACTTCACCTCAGCTTCACGTCCGCCTTCCGCCATGCGCGTGAACTGCGAATGGGTCCCGCGTCATAGGCTTTATCGTTATTATCGCGGGAAGACTAATTCTTATCGTGAGGAAAAATTTTAACGATATATCGCAAACGATAATATATCGCCCATCCCTATTGTCCACAATACTTTTGAGTTACTATTCTTATAGGCTAGAATTTTTACTTCAAAATGAAGTGAAAATCATTCTGACCACTCTTTCACAAACAACAATATAACGATTTAAATTTCTTACGTCAGTTTTTGGGTCAGTGCTGTATACAGCAGTGCTGTATGCGGGGTAGTGTGAATGGCCATGAATATTAATGTGATTTACACCTGGGAAGACTAAAGACACTCCCCCAATGGCTAATGGCCCAAGGTGCTGTGAGGCAGCCTGAACTAAGAATGATTCACTGATGAATAAAAAGTTAAAAAGAACAGCATTTATTCAAAATAGAAATCTTTCCTAAGAACATAAAGACTTAAAGTCCTTCATATCACTTAACACATCCTTTCGAAAAAAAAAAGACCAAACTTGTTTTGTTTTTTTATAAAAAAATGCATTCAAAGATTCCTAAAAAAAAAACTATCACAGGTTAAAAAAAAATTAAGCATCACAACTGTTTCCAACATTGATTTAAAAAAAATTATATCAGAATGATTTCTGAAGGCGACGATGTAAACACAATTAGGCTACATTATATCTGTAAAATATTACATCTATGCACTTACTCAGTATGATTCTCGATCGCACTGAGCACTGCAGCCACATTCCTAAAAAACAAAACAAAAAAACTGTTAGAACTGTTAAAACTGTCCAAAGTAAACTGCTGGACAATTAATGGGTATAGATGTACAATGTATCTGTTGATGGACGGAGAAAACATCTATTGATGGGTAGACCGCGTCACCGCGAGTATTTGTTTATGGCCCATATAGACCGCATGCATTTACTGATACACACAATGAACGGCTGTACCTAATACAAATAAAACATCTCCAGTTAACTAGCATTCATTTAGTCCGCTCTTAAATAAGAGATCAAGCGCTAAAATGTTTTGTTTTTGAACTCAAGCTGAGCGCTCGTGTCCGCTGCTATCAGTGTCATGGATACAGATACAGTGTTCTCTTGTGGCGGCGCGCGCGCAGTCTTCACTCAGACGCGCTCTTCAATCTATCACCGTTGCGGACACTATTCATTCCGGTGAAATCACAAAATAAAATGCACACAAACGTGTGTCCTATATACGTGTGTGCTTGATATAGACTGTAACCACTGATGAACATATTCGGTTTTGATGAGTGAAAAAAAACTATACGGAGGGCGGATTAGAACCTGTAACCTCTGACACGCTTGGCAAAAGATCTGCCACTAGACAAATCATTATAACTTAAGCAGTTATTCAAAAAGTTTACACCAGCGTATAGGCCTACACGAATGTTAGGGATATTGTGAGGTAATATTTCCTATGTCAAAAGCTAGGCAAAATATAGTCTGAAAATGCATTTGAGCTCTATGATCAGAAAAGAAATTACAACACTAAACAACTAACTCCGAGCTTGTATCCTCGGCGGGGTCAATTCGTTCTTCGAAATGCAGCCGTTCGTCTTCCGAGTTTCAAGTTCCTCTGAGGAAAAGTTGAATTCTTCAAGCACACACCTGGTTCCACTCATCAGCTCGTTAGTAAAGACTCCAAGAGATAAGAGAGACATCAAAACTGCAGTGACGGGCATTTGTTGTTGTTTTTTTCATGCTCCGGCTCCGTGAGCCAAAAATCAATTCAATAGACAGTCCCCAGATGGGGGACGAATCAGACGTTAAACTGATAGCTGTGCATTCTGTTTAGCTGTGCATTTACTGAATGAGCACTGTTCGTCCAACTGTTTGTACTGTATTTTTTTTTTCAAAACTTTAATTATTCTGATTTCTTTTGATTATTTTAATTCCTTCAATGTAAAGCACTTTGAATTACCATTGTGTATGAAATGTGCTATATAAATAAACTTGCCTGGATAAGATCAGTTTTTTTTTTCTTTTTCACACCACCATTCTACCTTTACCAGTATAGTACACAATCACCTACAACACCCATACACAGCAACACACACTACTTCCATAACACCTGCTGCCACACAAGACTGAAACATTTCTTTCATTGAACACTTTAGGGGAGTGCACCGTTCCCAGAAGTACTGCAATACCGGGTCGATGCGTGGAGAGGATGAAAAATCAATTTAATATATGGTGCCCGGGTAGGTAAGATAAGAACATATTTTTTTTTTTCTTTCGAAAAAAGTTTGTTACAGTTTTTTCACAACATACAACTTACAAAGACATACATTTTTTTTTTCAAATTAAAAACAGTGGAAACATTAACAAACAAAATGTGTGTGTATATCTTTTGTTTTAAAAGTCTTTGTGATTGTGCTTTGTTTTGTAAAAGTCCACGTGTTTTCAAAAAGTCTTTGTGGTGTTGTTGTTGTTAAAATGTTATCAAAAAGCATCTTTAGAGGATAAAACCAAATCATAAAATAAAAAATATAAAACGCTAAAAAGGAGGTCATCTTTTGTGCAGGACCGGGGTGAGTCCTTATCAAGTTTTTCCATTACTCCTCTCTAAGGAACAGTCAACAGGCCCAGCGCTTCCAGTGCCCAGCGGAGGTCCCTCCCTCGGCCCGCTGTTCCCGTAGCCGGCGTTGGTGAGGGTGCATCTACGGGCGGCCAGGTACGGTAGTGGCCGGGACCTCTTCCGTGCGACCGCAGCCCCCCCATCCGAATGACGACGTCCGGCGCCTCCTGCAGTGCTGATCATATCAATTGCTCGCACGCGTGGAGGGGCACCGTAACGGGTTTCCCCACCGCCTTTTCTGGTGGTCCAGATGGCATCCTTGATATGGTTGAGGGTGAGCCACAGCTCC
The DNA here is from genome assembly GCA_036326025.1 of Chrosomus eos. Classification (NCBI taxonomy): domain Eukaryota; kingdom Metazoa; phylum Chordata; class Actinopteri; order Cypriniformes; family Leuciscidae; genus Chrosomus; species Chrosomus eos. The sequence goes on from JAZAVI010001318.1 coordinate 10,974, forward strand.
TTCAAACCCTAAACCCACTCCCAGGATGGCGAGCTTGTAATCCATCCAGACCCCACCCGCTGGCAGGCACGGGAAAACCAGGGGGCTGGTCCTGGCCCACAGGTCCCGCACTCCCAGAGCAGATGTCGTACGGTCTCCAGGCAATTACACCCGGACCGTGGGCAGGTTGGATCTTTGGCCATGCCTCTGGAGTGCATAACCGCCCTGACTGGGAGGATCTCATGGGCCACCATCCACGCTAGGTCCTTATGCCTGTTCTGGAGAGCAGGGTGGGCAGCGTTTCTCCAAATTTTCTTGGCTGGGTTTGGACTCACTGGTTCCCGGTCCTGCACAAAAGAGACAAGAGCCTTGTGGTTAGTTAAAACTGTGACATCTAGATCCTCTACAAAAAGTGCTTCTTTAAAAACTTCTTGATAAAACTGTATTCTTTTGGGAGGATAAAAGACACAGGGTTTGTCAAGTCTACTTGTAAAAGTTTTAAAAATCTTTAAATCTTTATGGTCACGCCATATCTCCTGTGAAGGTCGGTGAAAATGCTGCCTAAAAACAAATGGGGGTCTGGGAGACCACCTCCCTCTTTAATCTTTCCCACTTGGACCCCCACAGGAAGTAAAACACCGCCCTCTCTAGGTTTCTCAGGAATTTCCTAGCTGGGATAAAAACAGAACAGACAAGTGACATTAGAGGTAAAATGATGGCTTTAAAAATTAAAACTTTACCTTCCAAAGTCATCTGTCGTTATCTCCAGAATCCCAGTTTTTCCTAGCTTTCCCTAACAAGTCAGTCCAGTTTTCACGTCCACCCCCTTCCTTGTCAAATTTAACTCCTAAAATCTTAGTCATTAAAATCTAGTCCATCTTTGTCTGTCTCGTCTCATGGTCCGAAAAGCAGGGCCTTGGACTTGCTTCTGTTGAGTTTAGCGCCCGAGGCCCGACTGTACCAGTCAGTCAAGTCCATTGCTCTTCGTATGGATAAAATGTCCGTGACTAAATGAGTTATGTCGTCCATATATAAAACACACATTGCTGTCAGTCTGCCGGTCCCAGGTATGTCTAGTCCTTTTATCCATGTATCCCTTCTCAAGATCTGTGCCAGTGGCCCAATACAAGCCACATACAGAAGGGGAGATAAAGGACACCCCTGACTGACACCGCTGTGGATGTTTACAGCTTTGGGAAGATGCCCATTTAACTGACATTTAGCTGACTAAGCCCTCATACAGCAGTCCCACCCAAGCTATAAACCTCTCTGGAAAACCCATTTTTTTAGTACCTGAAAGAGGTTCTGGTGCGAGACCCGGTTTAAAGCTTTTCCGAAATCTTAATTTAGTGCTACAAGCCGAATGTTTCTGTCTCTCGCGTAACAGATGGCATCTCTAATCAGTACCAGGTCGTCCGTGATCTTCCTTCCGGGCACGGTGCATGCTTAATCCAGGTGGATTACGTCCGCTAAAACTGATTAAAAAATTTTGCTAAAAAGTTTACAATCAACGTAATGGGTCGTAATGTAATGGGTCGCCGATTCTTTAAGTCAGTCTTGTCGCCTTTCTTATGTTTTGTGTTTGAAGCTCCTTCGATTTGATTCATAATCTGTGATCTTTCTCTTTAAACTCACTTACAACGAACAATTTCTTCTTTTCCTCACTGAGAAGCACTGCTGGTCAAACCTCATAGTTACAACTCGGACTGCTGAGCAGACTCTTCTCACAGCCGTTGCTGTGATCATCGGCGATTCCACCATCCGACACGTCCACACTACGTTAGGTAAAAGTAAGGTACTAAAAAGTAAGATGTTGATATCGCTGCGCGGGTACCTGAGATCTTGAACGGTGACGAGCGCGTCGAAGCTGTTGTGATGCACGCGGGAATGAACGACATCAGGCTGCGGCAGACGGAGGTTCTGAAGAAAGACTTCAGGAGCCTGATCGAGACGCCTGAAGCTTTCTACGTACCGACAAGGGCATGAAAAGTTCAGTATATTATTTGCGCTAAATGAATGGTTAATGTCATGGTGCAATGGGCAGAAACTGCTCTTTGTAAATAATTGGAATCTATTTTGGGAGCGACCGAGGCTCTTCCGCGCTGATGGCTTACACCCAAGTAGAAACGGAGCCGATCTTCTGTCGGATAACATCCCCAAGATGTTAAACACCGTTTGACTCGTAACCAAAAGTCCAAATCAAAGTATCTGCTGCACCAATTTAATTGATATTTAATACTAGTGTAGAACATTGCATAGAAACGTCTCAGGTTACTATTGTAACCATAGTTCCCTGAGAAACAGGGAACGAGACGATGCGTCGAACGACACGGTGGGAACGCCTCTTGCGTGATTGCGTCTGAAGCATCTATGCCAACTAGTCCAATGGAATGAGAGAATGAGCGTCACGGGCGGGTGACGTCATGAACCAGGAAAGGATAAGAGCACTTCCGCTGCTCGCCGGCATTTAGCTTCGACAGTTGCCGAAGCAAGCCGATAGCAGGGACGCAGGAAGTATGGCAGGGGGACGCATCGTCTCGTTCCCTGTTTCTCAGGGAACTATGGTTACAATAGTAACCTGAGACGTTCCCTTTATCGAAAAAGGGAACTTCGAGATGCGTCGAACGACACGGTGGGAACGAGAATACCCAACCCGCCATAATTACAAGTACCTGAGTGTCAGTCTGTTGATCTAAGCACTCAGCACCTGAGAACCTGGGGTATCCAGGTCCAAACTGTAAAATCTCACGAATGTGAGCGGAGAGGACCAGCCCGCCGCATCACAAACATCTTGAAGAGATACCCCCTGCAATATGGCTTAGAAGCCGCCATACTCCTGGTCGAGTGGGCTCGGACCACCAAAGGACAAGGCTGGCCCGAGTACTCGTATGCCAGTGAAATAGCCTCGACTATCCACTTACTGACTGTCTGTTTTGAAGCAGGAAGACCTTTCTTAGGTGATCCAAAGCAAATCAGTAATTGGTCGGACTTTCTGATTGAGGATGTCCGATGTACATATGTGTCCAATGCTCGCACTGGACACAACAGGTGCAGTCTTTCCTGGTCCGCAAATGGAGGAGGACAGAAAGCCTGCAGCACAATAGGCCTCGGAGTCAAGGTTGGAACCTTAGGGACGTATCCCTGTTTTGGGTATAGGAACGCCTTGACCACCCCCGGTGCAAATTCAAGGCAGGTGGGGGAGACCGAAAGAGCCTGAAGGTCGCCAACTCTCTTTAGGGACGAAATAGCTAGCAGAAAGATAGTCTTGAAAGTCAGGAACTTTTCTGAGACCGAATCTAAGGGCTCGAATGGGGCCCTAGACAGGCCTTCTAGAACTATAGTCAAATCCCAAGCTGGCACCTTAGTGCGGATTGCAGGCCTCAGCCTCAAAGTGCCACGAAGGAAACGTGTAATCAGGGGGTCTCGACCCAAAGATATACCTCCCACCATAGTATGGTAAGCCGCAATGGCTGCCACGTAAACTTTTAGTGTGGAAGGACAAAGACCTGACACAAAGCGCTCCTGCAGGAACTCGAGTACTGTGTTGACAGAACAGTTAACTGGATCCCACTGGTGTCGGTGACACCATAAGGAGAAACTCTCCATTTAAGCGCATAAAGTTTCCTCGTAGCTGGAGCTCTGGAGCTTAGGATGGTCTCAACAGCCTCAGCTGAAAGACCACTATCTATAAGTTGGGCCCCCTCAGAGGCCAAACCCAAAGATTCCACATGTCTGGTCGAGGGTGAAATATTGTGCCCCCGGCCTGAGACAGAAGGTCCCTCCTCAAAGGGATCTCCAATGGAGGCCCGTCTAGCAGAAGGATCAGGTCCGCAAACCAGATCCGACTTGGCCAGCGTGGTGCTACTAGCAGTAGGCTTATTCCATACCGACGGACCCGCTCCAGAACTCCTGGGAGCAGAGCAACAGGGGGAAAGGCGTACAGACGTAGCCTCGGCCACGTCTGCACCATGGCGTCCAGCCCCAGGGGGGCTGGGTGCGTCAGAGAATACCAGAGAGGACAGTGCGTCGTGTTCTGAGACGCGAACAGATCCACCTCTGCCTGACCATATGCCTCCCAGATTTTCTCCACCGCCTCGGGGTGGAGTCTCCAATCCCCTGGCCTCAGCTCCTGCCTCGACAGGATGTCTGCTCCTATATTCTGGTCCCCAGGAATATACACTGCCCTCAGGGAGAGTACCTTCCCCAGAGACCACAGGAGGATCTGGTGCGCCAGTTTGCAAAGCGGACGCGAGCGCAGACCCCCCTGGCGGTTCAGATAAGAGACCACTGATGTGTTGTCTGTTCGAACGAGCACATGATGGCCTCTTAGGTCCGGAAGGAAATGTCTCAACGCATTGAAGACAGCCATCATCTCCAGGCAATTGATGTGCCACGAAAGATGATGGCTTTTCCACAGACCCTGAACCGAGCGGCCTTCCATTACCGCTCCCCAGCCGGTGAGGGAAGCATCTGTCGAGATCACAACTCGATGGCAAAGAGCTCCCAACACCGGACCCTGGGTTAAGAACCAGTGTTTACTACATATAACTAAGGCACGAAAAAGCATCGCCGCGTGACCTTGATATGCAAGTGGGTTTCCCCTCGGGGAGAATCCTCTGGTCCTGAGCCAGCACTGTAAAGGTCTCATATACAGCATGCCAAAAGGAATTCCGTTGGACACTGCTGCCAGTAGACCCAACAGTCTCTCGAACTGTTTACAATGCGTGACTGGTTTTGGGTTAAGAACCAGTGTTTACTACATATAACTAAGGCACGAAAGCATCGCCGCGTGACCTTGATATGCAAAGTGGGTTTCCCCTCGGGGAGAACCCTCTGGTCCTGAGCCAGCGCTGTAAAGGTCTCATGTACAGCATGCCAAAAGGAATTCCGTTGGACGCTGCTGCAACAAGACCCGACAGTCTCCTGAACTGTTTTACAGTGCGTGACTGGCCTAGCCTCAGCTCTTCTGTAGCTGTTAGGATACTAAATCCCGTACCACACCAAGGAAAGTGGTTCTCAATACTGGAGAAAGCACACTCTTCTTGGTATTGAGCCTCAACCCCAACATCTGCATATGAGCGAGAACGACACCTCGGTGCCGAACCGCCAACTGCTCTGATTCCGCTAGAATCAGCCAGTCGTCGATATAATTCAGAATGTGAACGGGTGACAAAGCTAGGCCGAAAGGAAGAACCCGATATTGGTATTCTTTGCCCCTGAAAGAAAACCATAGGAACTTCCTGTGCTGAGGGAGGATGGAGATATGGAAGTATGCATCCTTTAGATCTATCGTGACAAACCAGTCCTCGGATCTGATTTGGGTCACGATCTGTTTGAGGGTCAGCTATCTTGAACTTAAGTTTCCGAACTGACCGAATTAACAGGCGAAGATCTAAAAAAGGAACGCAACCCTCCATCCTTTTTTGGAACAATAAAATAATGGCTGTAAAAACCCGACTCTCTGACGGGTGAGTACACCTGTTCTATAGCTTCTTTTGCTAACAGGGCCTTTACTTCTTGTTCCATTACCAGAGCCTGCTCGGGATGCACCACTGTGGGCAGCACCCCGCTGTAATGAGGAGGACGAGAGCCAAACTGGATTCTGTATCCTCTCTCTACAATCTGCAGGACCCAATGAGAAATATTCGGCAGAAGCTTCCACGCTGCCAAAAAATTTACTAAGGGAACCAGCCTCTCGAGGCTGGCCTCTGGTGTTACTGAGAGAGCCAAATCTGGAGCCTGAAACATAATGGCAGGAACTACCTGACCTGACTACTCAAAAGCCCCCCTCAGAGGGCGCGAAACCAATGCTGTGCCGCAGCATAGCATCAGCGACTCGCTGGAGACCGCTGCGCCCTGAAGCACCGGAGGTGGCAGGGTTGGCAGGAGGGTCTCGTGAGGACCCCGAAATGGAACGGGCACCGTGTAATGAGGTGTACACCACTCCACTTCGGTCGGGGCTGTCCTCACTTTCTGTGCACATAATATGATGAACTAGACGGCTGGAGCTGCTCACGCCCAGCAGCCCCAGGGGGCTGGACACAGCGAGGGAGAAACCTTATTATATATATTTTTTTATATATATATATATATAATGCATCACCTAACAACGAACGCATGGAATGCGTCGCCGAAGAGACGCGAAGGCTCAAATTTCACTATATCCAGAACCCCAGCAGATCGGCCTGATAAGCCTGGAGCATTATACTATAGTTTTCTATAAACATTCTCCAGCTGACCTGCTGCCGTATAAGCTTTACCCATAAAACCAAAGTAGCTATAATTAAACCTACGCGCTGCCTCGGCAAACGCGAGATCCCAGCCACAGAATCTTATTTTGCAAAGTACACTCGAAATCTAAGCGGTGCCTCGGCAAACGCGAGATCCGAGCTAGATTCTGATTACAACATTGAACCTACGCGCTGCCTCGGCAAACGCGAGATTCTTTAGTGATAGGTTTATTGAGCAAAGCAGAGGCTTTAAATGACGATGCTGGACCAGGTGAAAACAGCATTTTTCTATTTTTTTTTTTTTTTTTTTCAGCCTGGGGCATTATATCATAACCGTAATCTTTCAACCCTTGAATAAATCATTAACACGAGGGCTGAAAGTAGTAATAAAATACGGTTTATCCCACAATTTAAATATTCAGTGTGTAAATCAGGGAAAAGGGAAGCCTCGTGGTGGAGATAATGTGATAGATGTAGGAAACGCTCGATAAGTTTTTAGGAGCGTCCCTAATCTCAGCTGGCCATTAAATATTTAATTTATTAACAGCACGGGACAAAACCTCCACCAGTTCATCATATACTGGGGAAATAGATGGCGAATCTAATTCAACAGTGTGTGTGCTTGCTTTCACTTTCAATATTCTAAAACATTTAACCTCCTCGGAGGAGAATATGAAGGAAAAAGGGCTCTCTCTCCCCGAGCGGAGAAACCGCAGAGCGTGCTTCCGACACCGGGGAGATAGAGCTGGATCTTCCGGGTAAGGAAGGAAAAAAGGCCCACGGACCCGTTTCAAACCCCTCCAAAAGATCCATCTGCGATCCCCAGGAATGCATTCCCCACGCTGCCTCGGCAAACGCGGGTCCTGGGAATCGCAAGCCTGTCACTATCATACAGAGTGACAGGCGAGAGCAGAGCATACTATTTCACAGAGTTGGAACTCAGCCCCCACCTTTTTTTCTTTCAAGGGCTGAGAAGTATGCTCTACCCCAAACAAATTAAACAAAACTCGTGTGTGTCCCCACCCGTTTAAATAAACGCGGGCAGGGAGAACACACTGTTTGTAATTTGTTTCGCCATAACGTTTCCATACAATATTGCAACAGACAACAATAAATAGACAGAGACAGTTTTGACACAGATCGCTTGCTGAGGCAACAGAAGCTAAATGCCGGCGAGCAGCGGAAGTGCTCTTATCCTTTCCTGGTTCATGACGTCACCCGCCCGTGACGCTCATTCTCTCATTCCATTGGACTAGTTGGCATAGATGCTTCAGACGCAATCACGCAAGAGGCGTTCCCACCGTGTCGTTCGACGCATCTCGAAGTTCCCTTTTTCGATAAAGGGAACTGTGTCTATTCCTCGTTTACTGAGATAAAATAATAAATCTACTGCGGGATCTAGAAAATGTTTTATTGTTATTAAAACAGAAAATTTCGCTATTAGTGAACAAAAACAATTTCTAAAGCTAGGTCTTCTAAACATTAGATCACTCACACCTAAGGCAGTTGTGAATGAAACAGTCACAGATAATAACATCGATGTATTTTGCCTTACTGAAACCTGGCTTAAACCAAATGGTTATTTCGGTCTAAATGAGTCTACTCCGCCAGGATACTGTTATAAGCATGAGCCCCGTCTGATCGATCGTGGTGGCGGTGTTGCAACAATCTACAGAGATATCCTTAATGTTACTCAGAAAACAGGTCACAGGTTTAATTCGTTTGAATTACTTGTGCTAAATGTTACGCTCTCAGATGTAAAAAAGAAATCCCTATTCTCTCTAGCCTTGGCTACCGTATATAGGGCCTTACGCTGATTTCCTGAAAGAGTTTTCAGACTTTCTCTAAGATCTGTTGGTCAACGTCGATAAAGCATTAATTGTTGGAGATTTTAACATACACGTAGATAATTCAAATGATGCGTTAGGGGCTGCGTTTACAGATTTACTAAACTCCTTTGGGGTGAAGCAAAACGTCACCAGACCAAATATCATATGGAATCGATCCAATCGATATAGATATCATTCCACAAAGTGATGATGTCACTGACCATTACATGGTAACTTGCATATTACGTACTGCTGTAATATGTCATGCTGCGCCATGCTATCGACCAGGCAGAACAATCCTCCCATACACCATTGATTATTTTTCAAATAGCTTATCTGATCTTTCTCAGCTGCTGCCTGAACCCAAACAAACAGATGAACTAGACAAACTAACTAGCACTATAAGCACCATTCTCTCTAGAACATTGGATATTGTTGCACCCATTAGATTTAAAAAGGTCAGAGAGAAAATTAAAGCACCATGGTACAACAATATTATGCATGTTCTAAAGAGAGAAACCCGTAATTTAGAGCGTAAATGGAAACAAACTAATTTAGAGGTCTTCAGAATCGCGTGGAAAGACAGTATGTCACGATATAAAAAGGCTCTAAAAACAGCCAAGGCTGAGCATCTCAGCAAATTAATAGAAAATAACCAAAACAATCCAAGGTTTTTATTTAACACCATGGCTAGACAAACAAATAAACAGACATCATCTGAACAAAATACCTTGTTACAGTGTAACGAATTACACAATAATAATATACATAAAATGTATTTAAGGGTGCCGGAAGACCAATTTAGCTCAAAGGGAATGATTCATCGATTTGCAATGAATCTTGACCGAATCACTATGGAACCGAGCAAATGACTCGTTTAGAGTTCATTTGAACGGGCCGTAATTATACCCTTGGCAACAGATATAAATATCCCATCTATAGTGAAACACTATGTATTAGCAAGGTAACTTTAGATCGACAGTACAAGACATTAAATGTGCAAGCACAACACAAGGCAAATATCTTTTCAAATATATGGACAACTTTATTAACTATTCTAAACACATAAAACGACTTTATTTTTCAATATTGGTCCAGTGTTTGCTCGCTGGCGTGAGCTTAAAGATGAACTAAGTAACTTTTTTACCTTAACTGAACAGCTTTGGAGTCATTGTAATGTTTATATTACTGATTTCGTGTTGAATGGTGGTCGTCGCCGGCGCCGTGTTCGAGGCGCACATACAATACAGACTGCCGACAGTTCAACAGAGCGCGCACAGCTCTTAAAGGGGCCACACCTTATTTCCACTCGTTACAGCTTTCATCCTACTGAACCGGTACCGGTGTACAGGGGGAGGGGATCAGGCCGTGAGTGCAGAGACATCTCTGCGTGCGTGATATTTACGACAGTACAAGTATCCCACAGCGACTGTAGGGGTCACTGTTTGACAAAAACGTAAATCCTGCATAGTGCTGCTTTAAGAAACCACAATTAGATCCAAATAACCTAGCAAATTACATACCCATTTCAAATCGTCCATTTATGTCTAAAATACTAGAAAAAGTTGTGTCCACTCAACTGGGCTCTTTCTTGCAAGAAAATTACATCTATGAAAAGTTTCAGTCTGGATTCAGGCCACATCATAGCACTGAAACTGCGCTAGTTAAAATTACAAATGATTTACTTTTAGCTTCTGACCAAGGCTGTATCTCAATACTAGTTTTACTTGATCTAGATCACACAATACTCTTAGATCGACTACAAAATTACACTGGTGTTCAAGGACCAGCTTAAGCTGGTTCAGATCATACTTATCTGACCGCTACCATTTTGTCTATTTAAATGGAGAAAAATCTATCATAACTTCAGTAAACTATGGAGTACCGCAGGGATCTGTGTTAGGCCCTCTATTATTCTCAAATATATAGATGCCACTTGGAAATATTATAAGGAAACATGGAATTAGTTTCCATTGTTATGCTGATGATACTCAAATATATATTTCATCAAGGCCGGATGAATACCCTAAATTATCCAAATTGACAGATTGTGTTAAAGATATAAAAGATGGGGGCGCAAGATGGCGGTTGGGAAGTAGCAGCAGTTTTACGTCGCTCCTGTCACTCTTTTTCGTTTTATTTTCATATTCATTAAATGAGGTGCGCAAGCTCTAATTTTTGACTATAAATCTTGTGTACTATGTTGCTAGACACTTTCTGGCCGCAATCTTTGCCAAAAATGCCAAGACCTCTTAAGAAAATGTCGAAAAAAGATCCGACCGCTGAGGGATTGGCCGACGAGCCTTAAAAGAGACAAGCAGATGCGGGTAGCGAGGCTAAACTTAGCCCGGCGCTTGCAAGAGCACTTCAAATTATGACTGAAAAGATCTCTAATGCAATAGATGAAAAACTCAGCCCGCTGGCAGAAATGGTGCATAATCATACCCAGCAGCTGGAAAGTGTTAATGGTTGATTGGACGAGGTGGAGCGGAGAATCATGGCGGTGGAGGCATCCTCGGAGGACGCGAGCTCCCGCGCTTGCACTCTTGAAAAACAAGTGGCCACGCTTACCTAACATATCGACGACTTGGAAAATAGAGGCCGGCACAAAAACATCCGAATTCTGGGCCTTCTCGAAGAAATGGAGGGCGCCAATGCTGTCACTTTTCTGGAATCGTGGATCCCCGAATTTCTTGGTCTGCGTAATAAGAGTGGTCGCATTAAAATTGAAAGGGCACATCGCACATTAGCCCCAAAACCGGGTGCTGCTAACGCCAGGACACAGCCGCTGATTGTCCGGTTCCACAACTATGGAGATAAGCAGAGGGTTCTCGATGCCAGCAGGAAATGTTCGGCGGATGGAGATTTGCAGTATGAGGACAGCACAATATCATTCTACCAGGATTTCTCAGCTTCAGTGATACGAAAGCGTAAAGACTTCAACGCGGTCAAACAGCGACTTCGAGACATGGGTGCCCGCTATGCGATGCTGTATCCAGCCAAGCTACGAGTCAATATTGGAAGCACCTTTAAAGTCTTCGAGACGGCGGCTGCAGTCTCGCAGTACCTGGACAAGAGCGATCCAAAATCCAGCACCTGATCCTTATCGGGTTTTCTGTCAGGCTGGTCTGGTTTCAAGCATTGTAACGTTAATGTGCAGTGACGTGAGTTCTAGTTTGCGTACTTTATTTCGTATTTCTCTCCTCTTTGAGTGACAGGGGCTGTCTCAATAACTTTCGTTTTCATTTTGGGTGTGTATTTCTTTTATGTATCGTTGCTACGGGATAGACAACGAGAGACAGACTGTTTCTGGGAAGAAGAGCTTTCCCCTCGATGTTGGGAAATGGCGCCCTTTTTTTCTATTCTTTAATTTCCATGGTGTGCTTTTTTTTCTTTTATTTCTTTTCTTTTCATGTTGCCATTTTGGCGTGTTTTAATATGTGTTATTGTTTACTGTAATGCCTTGACACACGCATATCTGTTCACTGGACCTAACGACAGGGTAATAATGATCATGGAATAATTTGAAGGGGGGAGTGCACCACCTTATCTATTCTTTAAATAATGGCTGGTAGTTTAAGACTTTGTACATGGAACGTAAGGGGTTTACATGGGCGTACAAAAATGTATAAAGTGTTCACGAGAATATAGATGTAGCCTTATTACAGGAAACCCATTTAAGCGATAGTGAACATTTGAACCTAACACATAACAAATGGGTTGGTCAGATTCATTTTTCATCCTTTACAAAAAGCAGTAGAGGAGTATCCATTTTGGTTAGTAAAAATATACCTTTCACAGTTACAGACAGTTTTAAGGACAAACATGGCAGATACATTATTATTAAATGGACTTTGAACGCAGAAGAATTTTCACTTTTAAACATTTATTGCCCCCCAAATTACTCCCCAGAATTTCTTACAAAAGCTTTACTTGAGTTTAAAGAACGCACATCTGGATTGTGTATTATTGGTGGAGACTTTAATTGTTTATTGAATTCATCGCTAGACCGTTTTCCCCTCAGGGACACTTTTTTCACCAAACAGTCCAAAGCTCTTGCCGCACTGTGTGACGACTTAGAATATTTGGATGTTTGGCGCACCCTGAACGCGTATCAGAAGAAATTCACTTTTTTTCTCACCCACATAATTGTCATTTTAGGATTGACTACTACTTTGCTCCTAAAACTATAATGCATATGATTTCACGTTGCAACATTGGAGACATTGTTATATCTGACCATGCTATAGTGGTACTAGATGTTTGTGTGAAGTTGTTTCTTAGACCTGTTAGAAGTTGGAGATTTAATAATTTATTACTGAAAGATGATACATTTCTCTCACACTTTAATTCAGAACTTAAAATATTCTTATCTATTAACTCAGAATCTACAAATAATCCCTCACTTCTCTGGGAGACGACCAAAGCATACATTAGAGGCCTTATTTCATACTCCACAACTAAAAAAAGAAAACAGTTAGAGAAACAGAAACACCAAGAGTTAGAACTAAATACTGCCACTAGCAGCTACTTGAATGATCCCTCCCCAGTTTTGTTAGAAAACATAAGTGCCGTGCGGACCTCTCTAAATTCATTATTAACTCTTCAGTCTCATTCAAAAATATTATATTCAAAGCAAAAACTATACGAATGGGGCAATAAACCTAGTAAATATTTGGCTCATTTAACGAAGTCCAATGCTGACTCACAATTTATTACTTCTATAGTAGACCCAATGGGAGTGCGTCATTTTGATTCTATTATTATTAACAATACTTTTAAACAGTTCTACTCTGTTCTCTATCAGTCTCATCATTCTTCCCAAAAACATGATTTTATGGTATCATCCTTTGATCGCCTAACTCTCCCAGTTGTTTCAGAAGATCAGAGAGAACTTCTCAATGCCCCTATTTCAAGAGAGGAAGCTATAATCACACTCAATAGTTTGAAGTCTGGAAAATCTCCTGGCCTGATGGCTGTGCATGTGCTACTAGACCCTCTATTAGCCATGCTCAATCATTCGTTCTTGACTGACAGATTACCCCCCTCGCTTCGCGAGGCAAATATTTCTCTTATTTTAAAAAAAGGCAAGGACCCAAAAAATTGCGGTTCCTATAGGCTGATCGATTTTCCTAATACAGACTTAAAACTGTTATCTAAAATTTTAGCGCTAAGATTGGAAAAGGTTCTGCCATTTATTATTCATGAAGATCAGACAGGTTTATTAAAGGTAGAAGTTCCACCCATAATGTCAGGAGGCTTTTAAACATTATCGATCTTTCCCACAACCTCAGTACTAGCTCTTGTATTCTGTCCCTAGATGCGGTTACAATTGATACAACTCATTGTAAAGCAGTCCCACCCAGGCTATAAACCTCCCAGGAAACCCCATTTTTCCCAGTGCCTGGAGCAGGTACTGGTGCGAGACGCGGTCAAAAGCTTTTTCGAAATCTAAATTTAGGACTACTAGTCGAATTTTTCTGTCTCTCGCATAACAGGTGGCGTCTCTAATCAGTACCAGGCTGTCCGTGATCTTCCTTCCAGGCACAGCGCATGCTTGATCCAGGTGGATTACGTCCTCTAAAACAGTCGACATACGTGTAGCTAAAATCTTACTAAAAAGTTTACAATCAAAATTTAAAAGAGTGATTGGTCGCCAGTTTCTCAAGTCAGTCTTGTCTCCTTTTTTGTATATTAATGTAACTATCCCTACTCTAAATCTGTCTGGAAATCTGTCAAGAGTCTCAAATTCTTTAAAAACTGTCAATAAGTCATGTGCTAAAATGTCCCAAAAAGTCAAATAAAAAGCCAAGGGGAGTCCGTCCATGCCTGGGGACTTCCCCTTTTTAAAACCTTTTAATCCTTTTTAATTTCTAAAAGAGTAAAAATCTTGGGATAAAAGCTCGTCTGGACTCTTAACCTTTTTGTCTAAAAACCCTAAAACTTCCTCTAAGATGCCATCATGTACCTCTTTTGTGCTGTATAAATTACCATAAAAACTTTCAATTTCCCCTAAAATCAGATCGGTTGTATTTACTTCCCTCCCTCTAAAAGTTTTTAAGGCATTAATTGACCCTCTCCGAGCTATTGTTTTTTTAAAAAAAAAAAATCTGGTATACTTCTCTCCTTCTTCTACCTCCCTTTCTCTGCATCTTAAAATGACCCCTTTACTTTTTGTTTCAGACAAATCTGACATTTCTTTCTTTAATTCTTTGATTTCATTTGTAAAATCCAGTCCATTGTTTAAAAGGTTAAAATATCTCTGCAGTCTTTTTTGCAGCCCCATCATGCGTCTTTTTTCTTTCTTCTTTTTATCTTTTCCAATTTGTTTAAAAAAACGTCCTGTCCTTTGTTCACCATCTCCCACCACTGTGCACGTGAGTCCAAGAAGTCTTGGAGGGTCTGCCATTGGCTGAACTGCTCCCTATATTCACTAATCACTTCCTCATCTTCTAATAGGGAGCAGTTCAGCTTCCACAACTTGCACAACCTGCAGTTACACCTGTGGGAAGTGAAAGGGTGCATGACAGCATTATGTGATCTGAAAAAAAAGGGGGGTTAATGTTTCACGGTTGTG
>JAZAVI010001319.1:0-35181 GCA_036326025.1 Chrosomus eos
CTGGAGCTTGTCTCATAAATGAACAGAAACTCAGAAATACCTATATCTAAGCTTTTAATGTCTACTTTTAAACAAAACAATTCAAAAAGAAAAGTAACAGACAACTCTAATAATCCGTATGAAGTGTGCATTTCTCTCTATAGGCACCTTCAAAACACTGCGAAGGTGGCGAGTCAGCATCGTCACACAAAACACTAGTTTATTAATAAACAATTCAAATGTCTCCTTGCTATAGGCTATTTGACACATTCATAATAATTAGGCTATTTGCCGTTTTTTTGTGGCAAGCTTTATGCGTCTGCAAACTAATCGACCATCGTGACATCCTATAAATGGTACAAAATAGGGATGACTCATCCCTATTTTGTACCATTTATAGTTTTTCATATTGTTCAATAAAGTTCTTGGTAAAAAAGAAAAGAAGCTACTGTGCCTAATATTACTGTATATTATTGTATACAGCGCGCAAGGTTTATGCGCAAGTCTTCTTCTGTGTTTTTAGTGTATCTGTGTCAGAATTACAGCCCCTCGTACTGGTCTGGCATATATACTACACCGTTTTCAGTCGGTTTCAGTGGTTTCGTGTGGACGCAGATATTTCTTGAGACGACCCCGTGTTTACGGAATTTTTTTTTAGAACGAGGAAAAAAAAAGATCGGATAGGGAACGCACCGGCTTCGTGTGGACGTAGTGTAATCCAACCTGTTAGATTTTTTTAATTAGGCTAATGAAATTAACCTTTGACTTCTACAGAGGCTGGAGTGTGTGTGTGTGTGTGTGTGTGTGTGTGTGTGTGTGTGTGTGTGGTGTGTGTGTGTGTGTGTGTGTGTGTGTGTGTGTGTGTGTGTGTGTGTGTGTGTGTGTGTGTGTGTGTGTGTGTGTGTGTGTGTGTGTGTGTTTATGGTTAATTTGGACGAAATATTTTACAAACATGTGATAATTAATCATTATTTCTCCAAATATGCGCACCATTTGACTAAGAGCCCTGACGGATTCTGTATATATATATATATATTTATATATTTATTTTCAAAATTACAGAATTTGACATCTTTCACACATTTTCACATTTGGTTTGGTAAGTTTGAAAATTTGAAACAAAAGAGAAAAGAAACAAACAAAAGATAAAGAGCATCACAGACATATATATTAAATTCAATAAAGGGCATCACAATTAGATAAACAAAAAGATATTTTGTTGATATCAAAACTGCATCTAAGGAAAAAATGTATACCACCAAGTTGATTAATGAAATGGTTAGGGAAAATATTCCACATAGAGCAATTATTTTTATTAAAACATTTTAGCCAATTTATTTTAAAAGTGCTGTTGTAAGTTGTAAAATCCACAACATTCAAACCACCCTGATCACATGGATTGCATAATATAGATTTCTTTAAAGTCCCCGTGAACCGGAAGTTGCAAACGACTTTCTCTCCAGTGCTGTGACGTATTTCCGAGAGAAACGGAATACTGAATGAGGCAAAATGCTTTTTTTTCCAACTAGCACCTGATTGGATCTAGAAAAATGCACCTCCTCGCCATCTCTGCTTTCACACGCTGTGTGCCTGTCTAATGCAGTTGGAGGGGCGTGATTACGGATGTTAAGCAGACACCTAAACCGTCAAGCCTACGTCATCGGGCAAGGTCCTCCAGTGCAGAGGGGAGGGGCATTTTCAGAATTTGATTAAAGATTACGAAGCCAAAAATTTTTTTTGTGTGGATTGACTTGCATGGATGAATTGTTCACCACAAAACGATCAATTTAGGCAAACAAAGTAAGTATGGTCAATTTTGATTTCATGGGGACTTTAAATAATGAGTTTTTTTTCCCAAACAAAATCAAATAACAACTGGGTATATATAGGCTATATAGCGTGGGCAGATTTAGCAGCATGTATACAGTAGGTTACCAACCAGAATAATACTTTCAACGCCGCCGCTTTGCCGCGGCGGTGAAATTCGGGGTGTATTTGCTGCCTTTAACCGCTAAGAGGCGCTACAATCACAGACTTTGAAAAGTGTCCGTTTATTCTCTCTACTGCGTAATCTGCCGCTGCGTCGCGGCTCATTCAGAGCGATTGAAAGCTAGTAGCAGATGAATTTAAGTGAAATGTAGTTAAAATAATTCATCACAATACTTAAATTAAATTGAATAAATAATGAAAACATTTCCATATAAAACATTGCAATAGAAACATATTAGGCTACATCAAGGCTTTGGAAGAGTATAAGACGTTGACGTAACAGCGTTAGGCGGTAGCTCTGTGGTTAACGCAACGACACGGAGATCCAAGAGACCTGAGATCGAATCTCAATATAACACCATGTTGGCCGACAGCATTAATCTTTAACCGTTCTTGATGCTTAAATAGGTGACTCTTTATTTGCGAGTTTATTAACTGTTTATTTATTTAAAGTCAAGCGTTTTGTTTAATAATCAATGGCATATTACAACATTGCTACAGTAGAGCTGGGGGGTTGTTAGGGGGGGCTTCTTACATTCGCTTCATAAACACAAGCACACTAGCACACACATGCTATCTTTTTTCTGCACCCGATGGATAGACTCATAATTTTCAAGCCCCACTGCCCCCATCGCTCATTCCGCTCAGGGTCGCGCGCTCATGCTGTCTCCGACTAGTTTTTTTCTAGTCAACTAGTAGCCTAGTTGTTTATTCAAGCCATCAGTGGACAAATCACCCCTTTATATTGATTTAATAACTTAAATAGGCTATACAGGGTAATGAGTGAGTGTTATAAAGCTGCACTCAAGCGCACGAGCCGGCAAAGGTGAATGTGTAAAAAATAGCAAGGAGATATTTCATTGTTTATTAATAAACTGGTGTTTTCTGCGTCGCTGCAAAGATGAAGATGCGATGTAGACTCGCCATGAACGAATAAAGATATAAAGGCATAAAAAGGAAAAGTTCCTCCCGTTGGCGCGCCCAACCTGTCACTTCTCTAGGCTATTTCCCACCCATAGAGGGGCGCGCCCCACACTTTGAGCGGCAACTACCATCTGTAGTTAGGGGGGATCTAGCCGGTGTTCTGTCTCTCCCTCTCTCTGCCGTGCAAGCGGCCGCGCGCTACACAGTTTGAACCTGTCTATGGTTTGAACTTGCATAATCACGTAGCCTTTCGAAAACCGGGACATTCAGTGTCCCGGGAGAGTGCTTCAATTTCCCGGGACAGGTTATTAAAAAGAAGGACAATCCCGGTAAAACCGGGACCGGTGGCAACCTAACTTGCATTTAGACTTTATTTCCATGCAAAAAAGAAACACACAATCTTATTCTTGCTACATTTTAAATTTGTTTTGCCAAAGAAATTGCAGCTAAATTAAACAAAACGGTACAAATCGAAAATAGTCCACAGCAACATAAATTAAAAACATGAGTTTTGCCTCGCTCGCGCTGGATCTCAGCAAGTTTATTTAGTCTCCCTTGCTCAAACATTCTTAAACTCTACAGAACCAGTTGAAACAACTGGATTGAACACTTCAATTTAAATTTGTGTGTGAAAACACTTTAAATAGGCTACAATAAATAAACTACAATATTTATAATTTAATCAAATATGGGGACACATCGAGAGATGTAGCCTATCCTTAAAATAATTTTGCCTTTGCCATCGGGCTGGCTATCCGACACTCTCCATATGAATGAGGAACATTAACACCTATTGTCTGTCCCTCCAAACCCCCCACAGGCTCTCTGAGTCTGAGTCTGACTTAAAATAAGGAGAAGTCGCAATTCACACTTAAATCGCTCTAGCATTAGGCTATAAAAGTGTTGATAATGAAAGAATTAAATGATTTAAGCTACATGTTGTGGTATTTCTGTCATAAAAGTTTATTACTAAATATTTCATTATTTAAATAATTTAAGAAATAAAACTGGTTTGGGCCAGCTTTTTCCAAGCAAAACTAAATATAATCTTCAAACGCATGTTCATTTTGTTGTCATGAACAAAATGCTCAACTCAATATTAAATTCTACAGGGATCTTTGGGTCCAGGCATGTAAAATGTGAATTAGTTATTTTTTAAATTATTATTATTCAAATAAATATCGGTGCTTCGTAGCCTACTGCTGATAAACTAAATAACATTTAGATAATAATTATGAACTTTAAATGAAACAATATAGCAACACTTCGACGAATAAATGATTTGATCTGTTTTTACATTTTAATTCAGGGCGATTTTAATTAAACGAGATTTTCACCTTGTCATTTTCTCATTGCGAGGCGCTCACAATCACATAAACATATTTGAGCAGATTCTCTGTAGCTCTCGTTTTCATATGGATTACATAATCAGATAACATTTATTAACCTAAATATTTAGACATTTAAAGGCCTTAGACATATACGATTTCCTATCGTGTCTGAGCTGAGGCAAGTGGCTTTCGGTTCATTTTTGTGACGCGCAGTTCCCGGGGACAGAGACGACAGATAAACTTTTGTCATTAGCCTAAAAAAAGTTTACAGTTTTGAACGATGTAGGCTACTCTACTCTTATCTGTATGACCAAAAAAAAATCACATATAGCCTATTAAGTTATTTTAGCTGTTATGAGAAAAATAAATCAAATGAACGCGCTGCCTCGTTTGTCGAAAACTTTCCTTAAAACCATGTTTTTAAAAACTCTATGTAGGCTATAGGGAATACAACAAATATAGATATATATAGGCCTATATATCTTTTTTTTTATACAAAACTGCTTTTGAACAATTGGTATTATTAGCTACAGATCTAAAGTCGTTCTGTTGGATAGCCTTTGTTCCTTAGTGTAAAATGGAAATGCATGGTAATATTATTTTATAAATATAAGCAAAAAAATATATGGTGTAACAGAGTTTTAGAACTAAACAAATCTGCATTAATAGCCTAAAAATATATATATTTTTACATAAGTCCATGTTTGTTCGGGATTTGAACGCAGGTCTTCCGATTGATGAACCATCAGCTCTACCACTCGGCCATGTCGAAGCTCACTGAGAAAAGCCCAAACGTTTATGCAGTGTGTGTTCGCTCAAATGAGTGAGAATGTTTTGTTGTTAGCCTATTGTGAGTGTAGCATACTTTACATGAATAAAATAGACCTTTTACAGTTTTAAAATATGATATCCTATCTGTATGACCAAAAATAACGAAGTAGGCTATAGCCTGTTATTTTAGCAGAAAAAGAAATTCAAGTGAATGCGGCGTTTGTCGAACTCTAATTCAATGGCAGAAGAAAACCCCATTTTAGAATACGCACTAGGCGTGGTGTGTCAAAATACTTAATTATAAACTTCAATATTTCGTTCAAAACCACATCAAAACGCTTTGTGACATTTTAAAAAGCCGTGAATGTATTAATACAATTGGAACCAGGATCGTAACTGAAATGCGCTGCATGTTATCTCTCAATACAGGAGCAGAAGCGCTGGTTCAGATTTTATTGTTTGTTGTTTAAACGTGCGTGTTTTAGGCTATATTTAAAAAATATATATACTATATTTGATAAGGTCTATTTAGGGTAGGCCTATTCGCTATAGCCTACTGTGGAGGGGGGAAATCACCCACCGGCAAATCGCACCTTGCTTAACCATGTTTTTTAAAATTATTTCTGCATATGGAAAGAATTCCAGTCCTGCTGTCTGCTGTCCTGTCCGTGAAGTTTTTTTTGTTTGTTTGTTTATTTTTTAACAGAACTGTTTTTGAAGACGTAAATTCAGTCAATCTGTTGGATGAGATTTGTTCCTTAGTGTAAAATGGAAATGCATGGTAATTATATAAAAAACATATTTATTCGGGTTTCGAACCTGTGTCTTTGTACTGTTTAAACCTTCAGCTCTACCACTCGACCACAAGCTCGGTTGTACACGTGTCAGTGTGCCCACAAATGACAGATGCACTCTTCAATCTTCTCATTCCTCAATAGTTTAGCATCATTGATTGCACCTAATTTATTTTCACTGACTGCGAGATAGGCCTCCTTTAAATTTTGATTCATAAAATGTTCTGCTCTAAAAGTTTGCTATATTCTATTTAAAATGTAGGCTACTTTTACATACGTTTTGCTTTCGCTAAATGTCCCTTTGCGCCACCTGGCGGTCATTTCCCGAATGACTTAGAAATGCGACTGGTTTTTTTTTGCCGCGGTGAATTCACCGCGGTAGACGCCGCGGCGGCAATAGGCATTCTGGTTGGCTACCTACTGTATATAGGCTATATTACACGGCGGGCTGTCTGAAGGGATTGCTTGTTGTACAGTAACTTTATAACTTACTAAGTCGTATTAACTGTTTAACTCGTATTAAGTTCATCAAAACATTATCCAATTAATCGGTACTGAAATCGCTATGGTTATCACTTAATATTTCTGTAGCGTAGTGGATCATTCGTAAACTCGTACACATGCTCATGCCTCAAGCATCTACGCCAATGTGATCGCTGTTTTATAAACCAATGAAATTGGGGAGGGCGGAGCTACACGTAATGTAACTCTTACTACACGCTACACGTAACGTAACTCTTACTCTATGAATGTAATATGATGCCATAAAGAATCGCATGCACAGGGTAAGATTTGTGAATAAGATTGCAAATAAAATTTGCAAGAGAAGATTTGTAATGGTGTAAATCGCCTTTCAAGTGTTACTGTTATTTGTTATTTCAAGTGTAAGAAAAAAACGTTTTTTCCTGTTATTCGTAATTGTAATTCATGCATTCAATTCAATTCAATTCAAGTTTATTTGTATAGCGCTTTTCACAATACACATTGTCTCAAAGCAGCTTTACAGAAAGTGCATTTCAGAAATGTACAAAGAAAAATACAGTTAGTTAATCATGTATAAATTTAGGCATAACATATCGCCGGTGTTTAGTCGTCTCTTCACAGGCGTCGAGTCGTCTCTCCACAGGCGTTTAGTCGTCTCTCCACAGGCGTTTAGTCGTCTCATCACAGGTGTTGGGGCATCTGAAGTCTTCGTGAGAGGCTGGATACAAACTGGAGCTGACGAACGCTATTTACCTCGGGACTAGCGTCCCGAGATAACAGCAGAAAGACAGATGGGAAATAATTAGCATAGCTGATGTTCATAATATTAATGCATTCGAACTGATTCAGAAGTAGTATAAAAGGTAAGCATTAAGTGAATGCTTGGTTAAAGAGATGCGTCTTCAGTCTAGTTTTAAACTGGGACAGCGAGTCTGAGTCTCGAACAATATCAGGAAGGCTATTCCAGAGTTTAGGAGATAAATGTGAGAACGCCCTCCCTCCTTTAGTAGACTTAGATATCCTAGGAACGACCAGAAGCCTCGAATTTTGTGATCTTAAAGAGCGCGATGGATTGTAGGGCGATAGAAGGTCTGTTAAATACACAGGAGCTAAACCATTTAGAGCTTTATAAGTCAATAGTAATACTTTGTAATTGATACGGAACTTTATAGGTAACCAGTGTAGAGATGATAAAATTGGTGTTATATGATCATATTTTCTTGATCTAGTAAGGACTCTAGCGGCTGCATTTTGCACTAACTGTAGCTTGTTTATTGAGGATGCAGGACAACCAGCTAATAAAGCATTACAGTAATCTAGTCTTGAGGTCATGAATGCATGAACTAACTTTTCTGCATCAGAAACAGATAGCATGTTACGTAGCTTAGCAATGTTTCTAAGGTGGAAAAAGGCTGTTCTTGTAACATATGAAATATGATTTTCGAAAGTCAAGTTGCGGTCTAGCATAACACCCAGGTCTTTTACTGTAGTGGATAAAGTAACAGGACATCCTTCTAAATTAAAGTTGTATTGTAAGGGATTTTGTGGGTAGTTTTTTGGACCAATAAGTAATACCTCCGTTTTATCTGAATTTAATAGCAGGAAATTACACGTCATCCAGCATTTTATATCTTTTAGACACTCTGTCAAGTTAGATAAGTTAGTGTTTTCATCTGGTCGTGATGAGATATATAATTGAGTGTCATCAGCATAACAGTGAAAATTAATTCCATGTTTTCTTATAATATTACCAAGTGGCAGCATATATATTGAGAATAGCAGAGGGCCTAGGACAGATCCTTGCGGCACTCCATAGTCTACTGATGTTATCTTCGATTTTTCCCCATTTAAACAGACGAAATGGTAACGGTTTGATAAGTACGATCTAAACCAGCTTAATGCCTGTCCCTGAACACCAGTGTAGTTTTGTAGTCGATCTAAGAGTATTTTATGATCTATAGTGTCGAACGCAGCACTAAGATCAAGTAGAACTAGTATTGAGATACAGCCTTGGTCAGAGGCTAAGAGTAAATCATTTGTAATTTTAACTAGCGCAGTTTCTGTGCTATGATGCGGTCTGAATCCCGACTGAAATTTTTCGTAGATATCATTTTCTTGCAAGAAAGAGTATAATTGAGCGGACACAATTTTTTCTAGTATTTTAGACATAAATGGAAGATTTGAGATGGGTCTGTAATTTGCTAGGTTATTTGGATCTAATTGCGGTTTCTTAATGAGAGGTTTTATTACTGCCAGCTTGAATATTTTTGGAACGTGACCTAAAAATAAAGACGAGTTAATAATATTGAGAAGAGGCTCTTCCACTACAGGTAACACTTCTTTAAGTAGTTTAGTGGGTATTGGATCTAATAAACATGTTGTTGGTTTAGATGCAATGATAAGTTTATTCAGTTCTTCCTGTCCTATAGTTGTAAAGCGGTGTAGTTGTTCTAGAGGGGCCATAGTTGAGGCAGAGTCATAAGACACCATAGAGGATTGTACATTTACAATTGTGTTTCGGATGCTTTCTATTTTCTCATTGAAGTAATTCATAAAATCATTACTACTATATTGTAACGGAATATTTTGCTCTAGAGATGTCTGATTATTTGTTAGTCTAGCCACGGTGTTAAATAAAAACCTTGGATTATTTTGGTTATTTTCAATTAGTTTGCGGATATGCTCAGCCCTGGCTGATTTTAGAGCCCTTTTATAACGTGACATACTGTCTTTCCACGCGATTCTGAAGACCTCTAAATTAGTTCGTTTCCATTTACGCTCTAAGTTACGAGTTTCTCTCTTGATAGCATGCGTAGCACTGTTGTACCATGGTGTTTAGTTTTCTCTCTAACCTTTTTTAATCTAATTGGTGCAACAATATCTAGTGTACTAGAGAAAATGTTGCTCATTCTGCTAGTCATTTCCTCTAGTTCATCTGTTTGTTTGGGTTTACTGAGCAGCTGATATAGATCAGGTAAGCTATTTGAGAATCTATCTATAGTGGTTGGAAGGATTGTTCTGCCTGGTCTATAACGTGGTGCAACATGACAAATTTCAGCAGTGCGTATTATGCAAGTTACCATGTAATGATCAGTGAGATCGTCACTTTGCGGTATAATATCTATATCGGTTGGATCGGTTCCATATGAAATAATTAAATCTAGTGTATGATTTAGACGATGAGTGGGACCACTGACGTTTTGCTTCACCCCAAAAGAGTTTAATAGATCTGTAAACGCAGCCCCTAACGCATCATTTGTATTATCTACGTGTATGTTAAAGTCGCCAATAATTATTGCTTTATCGACATTGACCAATAGGTCTGAGAGAAAGTCTGCAAAATCTTTTAGGAAATCAGCATATGGCCCTGGAGGTCTATATACGGTAGCCATGGCTAGAGATAATAAGGATTTCTTTCTTACATCTAAGAGCGTAACATTTAGCACAAGTACTTCAAACGAATTAAACCTATGACAAGTTTTCTGAGTAACATTAAGAATATCTCTATAGATTGTTGCAACACCGCCGCCACGACCGATCAGACGGGGCTCATGCTTATAACAGTATCCTGGTGGAGTAGACTCATTTAGACCGAAATAATCATTTGGTTTAAGCCAGGTTTCAGTAAGGCACAGAACATCGAAATTATTATCTGTGACCATTTCATTTACAATAACCGCCTTAGGTGTGAGCGATCTAATGTTTAGAAGACCTAGCTTTAGAAATTGTTTTTGTTCACTGATATTTAGATTTTCTGGTTTAATTAACAATAATATTCTTGCTAGATCTTACAGTAGATTTGTTGTTTGGCTTCACTAAGCGAGGAATAGACACAGTTTCTATATAATGTTCTACATTGGTACTTATATCAATTAAGTTGGGACAGCAAAGACTATGATTTGGACTTTGACTTACTAGTCAGATGGTGTGTAGCGTCTTGGAGATGTTGTCCGACAGAACAGCCGCTCCGACTCTGCTGGGGTGCAGGCCATCAGGACGGTACAGCCTAGGTCGCTCCCAAAACAGATTCCAATTATTTACAAAGAGCAGTTTCTGTTCATTACACCATGACATTAACCATTCATTTAAAGCAAATAATCTACTAAACCTTTCTTGTCCAAGTCGGTACGTGGGAAGCGGTCCAGACACGACGATCGTTGCTCTAGGCGATGTGCTGCGTACCGTCTCGATCAGGCTCCTGTAGTCCTTCTTCAGAATCTCCGTCTGCCGCAGCCTGATGTCATTCGTCCCCGCGTGCAGCACGACAGCTCCGACGCGCTCGTCACCGTTCAGGATCTCGGGAACCTGCGCAGCGACATCAAGAACACGAGCACCAGGAAAGCAGTGAGTGCGCACCTTACCTTTACCCGAGGTAGCACGGACATGGCGGACCATGGAAGTGCCGATGATCACGGCGTCGTCGCGTTCCGACTCGCGAAGAGGGGAGAAGCGGTTCCGGGTGGAGATCTCGAAGACCGGGAGGGGCGGAGAGGTTCTTGCTCTGGTCCTGGCTCGTGTCGTGACCCAGGGTGCAGGAGTGATTGAAGGCAGAGATGATCGCGTCCTCCTGGGCAGAGAAACGCACGGAGTAGACGAAGTCGGAGTCAAAGTCACAAAGTTACTAACCACTGACTTGTGAGCATCGGCGCGTGATGTTTCAAGCGCTGATTGCCGATCTCGCAGCTCGGCTTGCTTCTCCAGCAGAACACGAATCTGCTTCTCCACCGACTCCAGCTCCAATCGTACCGAAATCAGCTCGAATGTGTCCTCACCTGCACTCAGAGGTAACGTTAGACACACATCCGATATGTTCGCCATTATAACAGATGAACAGTAAATTAGTAGTAATAGTAATCAGTAAAGCAATCCGATTGTTTTTTTTTTTTTTTTTTTTAATAAGGAATAGTATCGAGGATAAGTTCACATGATATAAAATAGAAAGTGCCTGTTTACAATTGAGTGGTAAAGAAGAAAATCAAGGATTAATGAATCAATTCGATGGAGCTCCAAACACAAACACAGACCGCACGCGCATGTGCTTATGCCCCGTTGATGCAGGCTCTAAGCACAATCAACGTGTGTCTGTACTTTCAGAGGAGCTTTCAGAGAAACGGGTCTAAAATGAGACGCTCGAGGCCACGCGTGAAATGCTAGCGGGCTAAAGCCAGGCTAGTAGCCGAGATTCGGAAAGTTGGATCTAAGTAGCGATATCAAAGCAATCCGATTGTTTTTTATAAGGAATAGTATCGAGGATAAGTTCACATGATATAAAAATAGAAAGTGCCTGTTTATAATTGAGTGGTAAAGAAGAAAATCAAGGATTAATGAATCAAATCGACGGAGCTCCAAACACAAACACAAACACAACACAGACCGCACGCGCATGCGCTAAGTGTGAACACAATCCAGTTTCACAATGCATTGTGAAACTGCAGCTTCATGCTAACGCAAAATAAATATGATCTATATTCTTCTGACTTCCATTTTTCCACGCTTAAACTTTTGGCAAGTTTTTTCCACACAAATACGGCCAAAATGATCGCAAGCCTGTGAACAGCGATCTGCGAGTGAAAACAACAGAGTCATGCAAAACAGATTAATTGCATAAAATCAAACTTTGTGTAAAAAAATTAACTGTTGCAAATGTCTAAATGGTGCAAAAAAGTTCCCGTAATAAACCGATTTGTACAGTTGAGTCTTTCTTTTCCTTGCGATTCCAGGTTTGGCACGATTTTCTCACTCACCGAGTTCTGCAAGCGAAGAGGAGGCGTGTCCTTCACCATGCAGCCAATCAGATGAGCTTTACTCTAAACTGATTGGTTCAATAAACACGCCAGTCACCAGAACACATCTTTATCTTCATCTGGCTCAACTGTGGCTCTGGGCGGGTCAAGGAGTTCTTATTGAATAGGACAATACAAGTTAGATTTTTGTTTAGATTTTTCTTTTAGATTTTTAGGTATGTGGATGGACTCTAGATGTAAAAAAGGCATAAATGTAATGAGGTGCTTGGCCAGGGTTGAGTGGGGTCTTTAAGAAGAATAGCTCATTAATAAGACCGGCAATAGATTCTGGTAGTCTGGTATACTGCTCTGCATCAGAAACAAGGCTCAGAAAGATGGAGGTAACTCAGACTGAGCTCTACGCATCAGCTGTGGAGCATCAGAACATCTCCAGTGCATCTATTCAAGTAGACATGGCAGAAACGCCACTTGAAGTTCATAGGAGAAAGTTAAGAATGAGATACTGGATCAATGTAAAAGGACACAATGAAAGACATCCAGTTAAAAAGGTACTGGAAACTGTTGGGAGTATGAGTATGGAAGTATAAATAGTTGCGGCTGGGTAGCAAATAAGGGAACGGGTGTAACCCAGACAGAAGACTCCAATCCAGTAGGTGGCAGACAATGCACCTTTAGTTGGTTTGACAACCACAATATAAACAACAGAAGAAGAAGACGAAGAAGAAGAAGAAGAAGAAGAAGAAGAAGAAGAAGAAGGCTCATGCTGGGCTAACCCAAGGGGGTAATCCACCAGCCGGAAACTGAAGTCTCCCCGCGGGCTGCCATTGGCTAGCAAGCCTTCTCCTGCTGTTAGCATTCCATTGACTCACCTTCATTTTGGCGTCACTTTGACAGCGAATAACTTTACATCTGAGGCGTTTAAAGACTCCAATTGTCCATTGTTTATTTCTAAAGAAACACGACGATGTATAAAAGGCTCCATTACCTTGTATCTTACGTTGTGGCCCCGTAGAAAACAGTTTTTGTAAAAATAGGCTAACGATTGCGTCATAACAAGCGACTCTCTGTTGCACACTAGAGAAATTACCGTATAGACAGAGGTAGAAGCTCATCACAATCAGGGGGGACGTGGAGGCATAAAGTCCAGGGAGAAGCCCATAGAGAGTCATCCGTTCACCCCGCAAGTCTTAATGCTCAATTCGGATTTTTTTCTCAGATCCGATTTTTTGGGTTGGCTGTTCACATTGCCTTTTAACCCTCTGGGGTCGGCCGTCGTGCCATCATTTTGAAGTAAAAATTCTAGCCTACTAGAATAGTAACTCAAAAGTCTTGTGGACAACTATTCAGTATGTGTTAAATGGCCTTATTGCGGTGAATATTTTTTTCCAAAACATACTAACCACGCATAATATATTTTTTCTATAAAATGCAAACATGACATCCATTTTGCTCACATATTATTGTAGCAGAGTTTGTGCTGAATACAGCAAATTTATATGTTGGCAAATGGTATGTTTTAAGTAGCTGAAATAAGCACAAATGTCAGGGCATGTCAAAACATCTCAAGGACCCCAAAACACCTCAGACCCCATAGCCCCCCAAAAAACTTTCTTACCTCTCCTTTTTGTCTTGTTGTTTCCAGTCAAAATATTAAAAAAATCTTAAATCAGGATGCATTTACTACCTAAGAAAAACTTTCGACCAGGTTATGTTCACAGAGTAGTAGGTATGTAACGATTCACTCGCAACCGGTTGAAAATCGATACAAATGTGTGACGATTCAAATCGGTTGCAATGTTAAACGAATCGCGATACACATTTTAAACAACAGGGGCGTTTACTGTAGCCTATTGTGAAGTTGTGAACCTCGCTTGCGCGAAACTAGCGAGTGTTTTCACTTCATTCATGGAACTTGAGCTTGTGTGAGCCAAGCTCAACTTCCATAGGAATGAACTGAAAACGCTCGGTTTGCTCCGCTTGCGCCGCGCCAGTGTGCGCCATAATAGACTGTTGTGCACGCGCCGTCAAACACACGGCGACGGCAAGCGTAGATGTTGACGTTGACTCATTCAAATCGGAGGTGTGGCGGCATTTTGACTTTCCGTAGACTAATAATAATCACCACCGTGAGAAGCACAAGTCACCTCCGTTTTCATGTAAAAGGCATTAATAAGACAAGTGCGAGAGCCACGGTGATCACAAGGTGCATCAGTGTTTCCGTGGCAACCAGGTGTTGTATTTATTTAACTATCTCTTTCTCTAAATGTGTACATGGATATATATATATATATATATTTTTTTTATATGTATAATTTGTTGATGGTTATGGCATATTTTTCTAAATGTGTTTTTTTTTTTATTTATTTTTTTACTCTTGCTAGTGTAATGATACAAATTATAACAAAATTAAAACCCCTCTAAATGTGTTACTAATTTTACATAGTCTTTTACTGAGTGTGTGAAGGTACCAGTGTCCACCCTCTTGACCAGACAGACACAAAGACTGAGTTGAAACAACCTTGAAGGGATTTTTTTTTAATTTCAGTGTAGTTTTTTTATTTGACAAATATATTTTAAAATTAAAAAGAAATGTGCAGCATTTTGTCTGAGAAATAATAAAAGGGACACTTTTTCATTTATAATTTCTAAAAATTAATCACTTGTTAAAAAAAATCGTGAGAAAATCGTATCGTGAAACCAGTATCGTGAATCGTATCGCATCGTGAGTTGAGTGAATCGTTACATCCCTACAGAGTAGGCTTTCACACTAGCAGTTTATTCGGAACAGGGCACGGTTCACATGAAAAATCGGTAATGTGAACGCTGTCATGGGACCCGGGTGCGCACTGGGGTACCGAACCTGAGACTACCTGGAGGAGGTGGTCTGAGTTCCCGAGCCCAAGACTGCCTGGACGAGGTGGTCTGAGTTCCCGAACCCGAGACTGCCTGGAGGAGGTGGTCTGAGTTCCCGAACCCGAGACTGCCTGGAGGAGGTGGTCTGAGTTCCCGAACCCGAGACTGGAGGAGTGAAACATCCACTTTGAATTCTGTTGATTGTGCCCTGGTAATTGGCGATTCTATTACTCGGAACGTGAAAATAGAGACACCAGCCACCATAGTCACATGTTTGCCGGGAGCCAGAGCGCCTGACATCAAAGCAAATTTAAAAGTGCTGGCAATGCTAATCGTAAATTCTCTAAGATTGTTATTCACGTCGGCACTAATGATGTTCGACTCCGCCAGTCGGAGATCACCAAAATAAATATTAAAGAGGTGTTTGAACTCGCAAGTACGATGTCAGGCACTGTAATTTGCTCTGGCCCCCTCCCTGTTCGAAGGTGTGATGAGATAGTTAGTAGATTGTGTTCACTCAATGGTCTGAGTGGTGTCCGCAAAATAATATAGAATTCATAGACAATTGGAAAAGTTTTTGGGGCAGACCTGACCTGTTGAAAAGAGATGGTATTCATCCCTCCTGGGATGGTGCTGCTCTTCTCTCTAGTAATTTGGCTCATAGTCTTAGAGATAAAACATGACAATCTGGGGCTCAGGTCAGGAAGCAGACAAACTGGCTAAACCGACCGTCTGCTAGCGGCCTCACGTCACCAAGGTCAGATAAATCTCATCACATAGAGACTCTTTCACCTAGATATCATCATATAGAGGCTGTGTCAACAAATAAAAAAACAGTTATAATACAGATGAGCAAACGATAAAGCTTGGGTTGTTGAATATTCGATCCCTTAATTCAGAAGTTCTCATAGTTAATGATAAGATTACAGACTATAACCTAGATGTGCTGTGTTTGACAGAAACCTGGCTAAAACCAAACGATTACATTACTTTAAATGAGTCCACTCCGCAAGATTACTGTTTTAAACATGAGCCTCGTCTGAAAGGCAAAGGGGGAGGTGTTGCTGTAATTTATAGTAATATTTTTAAAACCACTAAGAAATCTAGTTAAATATACTTCTTTTGAAGTGTTGGTGCTTAATGTAAAAATATATAGTGTAAACAATAAATCACGTTTGAGAATTCTGCTGGCTACTGTATACAGGCCACCAGGGCACCATAAAGATTTTATCAAAGAATTTGCTGACTTTCTATCAGAATTAGTATTGGCTGCAGATAAAGTCCTAATTGTTGGTGATTTTAATATACATGTAGATAATGAAAAAGATGCATTGGGATCCACTGCCCCCGGTACCGGGAGTGAACACCTTGTTATGATGTTCGTACGTTCTTTTTACAGGCTTCCATATAAGGTATCACCCAATTCATGGTATCATTAGAAAGCTTAGAATCTAAACTTTACAAAGAATACCATCAGTTTCGTTTTTATGATACATATCAAATTAAAATATTAGCTTAAATATGCATTGGTCCCCGGCAAAAATTTCCGCTTTGTGATTGCGAAGAATTATTTTGACAAATATTTATTTTTTATATATTATATAAAACGATGTAGGTTATTACATTGTGAGACAATCATAGACCGAAATATCTTCAAAAGAATCGCGCAGTAAAATAAAATCAAACAGAGATGACAGATAAAAGTCTCACATTCCTGCTCCGATGTCATCTTCAGTCAGCCGAAAACAGCCACATAATCTATATCGACTTTTAGATTAGGATGTTTTCTTTCAAATAAGACCATTTTCACGTTTCTGTGAGCTTTCCTTGGTAAGAAAAAACGTTTAGAATGAACTGAGATGCTCTGAGCGCAAAACACCGAATCTTGAAGCCATCTGCGTAAGGCGTCCTGTAATAGAGATCTAACTGCCTAAAGCCGATCCATTCAGCTTAGAAATTTAGTCAGAACTACATTAAATATTAATGTAAAAATATTAGGTGGACCCTTTAGTCAAGTCAAGTCACCTTTATTTATATAGCGCTTTTTACAATACAAATTGTTTCAAAGCAGCTTTACAGAGATAACAGGAAAACAATGTTGTAATAGTATTGTTCAATTGAAAATTAAATGTCCCCAACTAAGCAAGCCAAAAGGCGAAGGCAACAGTGGCAAGGAACCAAAACTCCATCAGGTGACAGAATGGAGAAAAAAAACTTGGGAGAACCCAGGCTCAGTCGGGGGGCCAGTCCTCCTTTGGCCAACGAATGAACAGTGTATGATTATGAGTTAGGCAGCATAAGGCAGCATAAAAGGCCTTCACAGCCCTGATAATGCGTGTCGTCGTGTCCATGTGATGGTCCTTCATCAGATCTGGATATGCCCTGGATCCGGCGGTCTGCGGTAAACCTCGGGATAAACAGAGAGACTAATATTAGCGTAGACGCCATCCTTCTTTTGATGTACAAAGTACATCAGGAATTATGGGTAGTGTTCCCAGTTCCGGCTGATCTAATCTATGCAGCCTAACATTGAATTATAGAAATCTATAATGTGTTATGTGTATGCTAAGCCAAAGAGATGTGTTTTTAGTCTAGATTTAAACTGACAGACTGTATCTGCTTCCCGGACCGTGTTAGGAAGATTGTTCCAAAGTTTTGGTGCTAAATAGGATAAGGATCTACCGCCAGCAGTCGATTTTGATATTCTAGGTATTATCAACTGGCCGGAATTTTGAGATCGCAATAGACGTGAAGGACTATAATGCGTTAAGAGCTCGCTCAAGTACTGGGGAGCTAAACCATTTAGTGCTTTGTAAGTAATCAGCAATATTTTAACATTTATACGATGTTTAATAGGCAGCCAATGCAGTGTTGACAGAACCGGGCTAATATGGCCATACTTCCTGGTTCTGGTAAGAACTCTAGCGGCTGCGTTTTGAACTAGCTGTAGTTTGTTTATTAAGCGTGCAGGGCAACCACCCAGTAGAGCATTACAATAATCTAGCCTTGAGGTCATGAAAGCATGAACTAATTGTTCCGCATTTGTCAGTGAGAGCATATGACGTAATTTAGATATATTTTTAAGATGGAAAAATGCGATTTTACAGATACTAGACACGTGACTTTCAAATGAAAGATTGGTATCAAAGAGCACACCCAGGTTCCTAACTGACGACGAAGACTTAACAGAGCAGCCATCAAGTGTTAGACAGTATTCTAGGTTATTAGGTGAGGAAGGTTTTTGTCCAATAATTAGAATTACTTTACTGTGCGGCACTCTGGCTGACCGGAGCGAGTGTGCAGCCCAAAGTGTCCCTATCCGGGTTTGAACACGAGAACGCTCTCTGTTGACTGTAGCGCGAGTTTATCATAGGTTTGATTTCTATAATTGTATCTAGAAAGATAAAAGCATCAATGGCATTGATACAAGTGATCTTTGGAAGTGCAACTGGTTTCTAAATGGACGATTTGGAGAAGTTTGGAGTGGCAATGTCAAGACGCGCTGCGTTTGGGTAAGTATAACCTCGTGGTTTTTCAACATTTACAATGTTTAAATTTTTTTTGATAAAGTTATTGCTAGTTTGAAATGTAAAATAACAGCAACCAATCAGATAAACTATTATCTGAAAATAAATGTCAAACATTTTGGATATGGAAAGTGTGATTGATTGCGCAATAGTTAGTTTCACTTTGGATAAGTTGAATAAAATGGTCATTTCAGTAAATCTACATTTTGATATTGTGAAATGGATATTATTACAGTGCGGAAACTATGTATAAACAGTGATTTCTTTGTTTCAGTTTCTATTGAAGGTTGAAGATGTGGCTGATGGCACATCTTGGAACAGCTGGCACAGCGGGCATCAGATCTCCAGGAGGCTGGCCGGTGAAGTTGAGGTGAAGTGACAAAACTGATAGGGCTATAGTCAAGACCACCTTTGTCGAGTCCAAGACAAGTCCAAGACCAGGACTAGTCGAGTCCAAGTCAAGACCAAGTCCAAAGAGGTTCGAGTCCAAGACAAGACCGAGTCCAAAAAGGTTCTAGTCCGAGTCAAGACCGAGTACAGGACAGGAAAAAAAAAGTCTTCAGGGCCTGAATTTCTTTTTTGCCAAAAAAAATTATTAAATTTATCTTGCCTAAATGTTTGCGCTCATTGCATTTTTTACAATGGGGTAATGTTGTTAAGAATTTACACAAGGCTTGATTTAAATTGTTCAATTAAATTGAAAAAAAGTTGCACAAATAAATACAATAGAATAAAGATACAAATAAAGACAAATAAAGAGTAAAGTTTTTGAATAGGCCTAACACTAGTATTCATAGACAGAAACTGAATAAAGTAATCAAATGTAAAATAACACATAGTATTTTAGTCCTGAATAAATTAAACAGGCTATCAATCCTGATTCCTTTAACTTAAAGCTCTCTTTTGTTGTTTTGACGACAAAATTAATGACCGACACATATGGTTGCTGTCACTTTAAGAGCTAGTGCACGGATTCTGTGTTCATTATACTGGAATGCGTTTTATGCTTATTAAAGACAAAACCGACTATGTTTAGAGTATACTCACGAAGACCGAAATTGACACAGTTTTGCATGTTAAAGCAATATACTCCGTGAAAAATAACTTTTAATACTGGCCAGCTCAGCTGTTCTTATGGCGGATTTTCCATGAATGTGCGCATAGTCATCCCAGAGAGCGCGCAAGCACTGATAGTTTAAAATTGCTTGAATGTTAAACTGGTTAGACTTAAAAAGACGTGCAAATGGTAAACTTTATTCACAATGCACTGCTGGTCCGATTGTGCAAGTGAATATTCCGACATGTCCCGACTCCTGAACGCAAGTGTGTATTATCGCGGCAGCGCTTGATGCTTGCCTTCCACAACACACTTTGAGAGGAGAGAAGACGCGGCACTGCTGAACACTCATGCTGTTTGTGAAATTGCGTCTGGCAGATAGTTATTAAAAGAATGATTTGATTTTATAATCTGTGTGGATTAGGCTACGATTGCAGGAATATCCCGCATTATAAATGGGAGACCTGCGGGAATGATTAGAATTGCGTAATACCCGCAATCCCGCGCCGAAATTCGAGCCCTGGTCTTATGCATGACATTATCAAGACAGTAATTTTGGGTTATTATTTGTTGATCTAAAAGCAAAAGTGTCGCAACACCCAGGATTTTTAAGTAGTAGCTAGTAAGATAGTAACTATAGTAACAGCATGAGAAGATGCGCTCCGTTGTAGTGAGCACTTGGTCGGTTAATTTTGGCATTTTCTAAGTTAACGTAACCCTAATAGGCTAGTAATAAATGAACACAAATACAAAAATGTTGGACTCGGTCGAGACCAAAAGCCATATTTGGCAAGACCAGTGGCTGAGACCGAGACAAGTCCGAGTCCGAATACCAGGGAGTCCGAGACAAGTCCGAGACCATAGAAAAACGGTCTCGAGTCCGGACTCGAGTCCAAGACCGGACTCGAGTACTACAGCCCTGAAAACTGATGCCCATATAATGAATGAAATACATCTGGAGGATGAGGATCCTGTTCTAGATTGTAATAGACCACATATTTTAGGCATATATTTTAAGTTTTGTATTTTCTGAAAGAATAAAATTATCAAAATTACAAAGCGCCTATTTTTTTCTTTTTGTTTATTATAGCACATACAACATATACTATAATATTTATCACATTCAGCAGTGTTTTATATAATTTCAAAGAGTTTTCTGTAAAATGACACTGAAATATTGCATATATACCACTGTATATGGGTATGAGCAGAGTTTAGATTTGGCTAGGTGGAAATTACATATAAAAAAGGTAATATTCCTCCCTTCAGATTAGTGCTGCACGATTAATCATATCACAATCGTAATCGCGATATCAAGCCTATGCGATTATCTGACACAAAATGCTGCGATTTTATATGAAATAAACAAATTAGGACTGTTAACGCAATTAAAGCAGCATCTGTTATTTTTTGTCATGCTTTGGCTTGTGTTACATGATGATCCCGCTCTTATTCGTGCGAAATGCTTTAAAGTTTAAACCAATGCGCGACAAGACAAAATAAAGCGCGCTGCCTGTGAATGTCCTACAGAAAGACGCGCGCCAGTATCATGCGCATCCACAGACCACGTGCCAGAATACAGTTCTCTTTCGCGCTTAAACGGACAATAACACACACAATTATGCCAAAAGGTCGTTTGTCAAGTATCTTCATAACATAAGAGCAGTCTTATAAGTTATGATGGACATAAAGAGTTGTGAGAGAATGAGACGCGTCACGTGTGAGATCCGCGTCTCTGTCATAAGCGGCTGGTCTTAAAGGGCCAGCTACCAATAAAGCTTTCTGTCAGTAAAGTACATCAAAGAACAAAGGGAACAGAGAAAATTACTCACTGCTCTTGACTAAAGAACTTGTGTAGCTTTAATAAGGATTAGTCTATATATAATTTATAATTTATGCAGTGCAGACTTTTTGATAACTTTATTAAATGTCCTACCTGTTAGACAGGAAGGGCACAGGACACAGGAGGATTGTTTTAAGTTCACTTAAATTAAAAGCTGTTATATTTTTTTAAGCCTAATAAATGGTTTAAAAAAATGTATAGCTTTCAATAATGATGGAATCACTGAAATGTTGGATGATTAATTTTTATCCAGACATCAATGGCTTATCAATCATTATAGGTGTTATCAATTATTTAGTTGTTATTGCTAGTTTGAGTTTCAGAATTATCACTAATCTGTGTGTGCATTTGCTTTAGAACCAAACAAGTTGACTCATGAAACCATTTGTTTATTATATCGCAATCGCAATATTAAAGGGACTATATGGAACTTTTTCCCCAAAATAAACGTAACAATAGCCTTTTTATTTTACCATTTATGACTTAAACATCTCCTGTTGAGCATACTGACACCTTGTCCGCTCACAGTGGGTGCACCTATTAGCCTGTATCCTATTTTTCCTATTTTCTGTCGGGTCGGATTTTTCCTGCGCTGTCTGCGGATGTGACGTCAAGCGCGTTCATGTTAAACGTTTCAGATCACTCTGCCACCACCGCTAGTCAGCAAGTAGCCTACACTCGCAAACTTATCTCAAACAATATATGTATTTGACTGTTCTTACCTCTGTAAACATAATGTTGACCTCCTTGCAGGCAGCAGATGACTTGTGAAGTGTGCACGTACGAGCGCTGCGAGCAGTGTTGCCAGGTCTTGAGCTGAAAGAGTATGCCTGCACTGTTTCCATGGGTTATTTGTGTAGTGCACGGGTTGACGAGATTGTTTTACTCACTGGAACATGATTGTTATCGGGGAAACACTCGGGAACGCTATTTGACTATTTTTGGCCGTGATTGGGTTAGTTTTGATGAGCAATTGGGCTGGTTTTATTGTGCAGACCTGGCAACCCTGGCTGCGAGAGCGAGCAGAAAGGAAGAGCAGTTCTGTTTTTTGGCCACAGGTGTCAGTCGCGAGTTTAAATTTCAGAAAAACGCATATAGCCTCTTTAACCTCAATAATCGCAATATGACATTTTCCCCAAATCGTGCAGCCCTACGTCAGATTAATATGAACATCTTTTTTTATCTTTTTTGAACATCATTTTTTATTATAGAGAAAAGATTCCCTTTTCCAGTTTTTGCTGACATCTAGAGGAAACAACCATACTTGTCTGCATGTTTCGAGAGCCCACAGGGGCTGAGTTATACACTTTCAAAAATTAATTTAAAATTAAAAACTCAAAAAGCGCCTGTTTTTTTTTTTTGGGGGGGTATCGCTTTATTAATAATCTTCCTGATCAGTTTCATCACCTCAACATCCCGGATAGCTTAGAAGAACTTGATATTGCAACAGAAACTTTTAACTCTCTCTTTTCCAGCACTTTAGACACAGTTGCTCCACTGCGCTTAAAGAAGATTAAAGAAAATAGTCCGATGCCGAGGTACATCGAGCACACCCGGGCCCTTAAGAGAGCAGCCAGAAAAATGGAGCGAAACTGGAAGAAAACAAAACTAGAGGTATTTTGGATTTCATGGAAGGAGAGCTCGATTGCTTACAAAGAGGCTTTAAAAGATGCTATAACTGATTATTTTTCAACCCTATTAGAAGAAAATAAACATAATCCTAGGTATTTATTTGAACAAATGGCTAAACTAACGAAAAAGAAAGCTTCAAGCCCAGAAGTTTCCAAAAAACTCAACAGCAGTAATGACTATGAACTTCTTCACTTATAAGATCTATAATATCAGGGACAAAATTATAACTATGCAACCGTCTACTATAGTAGCGCATCAGGGAGTGCATTGTAGTTTCCATGAGGAACATTTTGATTCATTTGTTGCTATAGGAGAGGAAGAATTTTGCAAACTTGTTAATTCATCTAAATTGACAACTTGAATGTTAGACCCTATACCGACTAAGCTACTGAAAGAGATGCTTCCAGAGGTCATAGATCCTCTTCTAAATATCATTAA
This sequence comes from Chrosomus eos, assembly GCA_036326025.1. Lineage (NCBI taxonomy): Eukaryota > Metazoa > Chordata > Actinopteri > Cypriniformes > Leuciscidae > Chrosomus > Chrosomus eos. The sequence goes on from JAZAVI010001319.1 coordinate 23,366, forward strand.
TTCATCTTTGTCTCTAGGATACGTACCAAAAACCTTTAAGCTGGCTATGATTAAACCGCTTATTAAAAAAACGCAACTTGATTCTACAGAATTAGTCAATTACAGGCCAATCTCGAATCTGCCTTTTCTGTCAAAGATACTAGAAAAAGCAGTATCATCCCAACTGTGTTCCTTTTTAGAAAGAAATAATATCTGCGAGGATTTTCAGTCCGGATTTAGACCGTACCGTAATACTGAGACTGCTCTCATTAAAGTCACAAATGATTTGCTCTTATCATCCGATCGTGGTTGTATCTCTCTATTAGTGTTACTTGATCTTAGTGCTGCATTTGATACTATCGACCACACCATTCTTTTAAATAGACTAGAAAACTTTGTTGGCATTAGTGGAATTGCACTAGCATGGTTTAATCATACTTATCTGACCGTTTTCAGTTTGTAGCAGTAAATGAAGAGATGTCTTATCGATCACAAGTTCAGTATGGCGTACCACAAGGCTCAGTACTAGGACCGCTGCTGTTCACTCTGTACATGCTACCATTAGGAGATATCATTAGGAAATATGGAATTAGCTTTCACTGTTATGCTGATGATACTCAGCTGACAAGTACTGACAAATGCGGAACAATTAGTTCATGCGTTCATGACCTCAAGGCTAGATTATTGTAATGCTCTACTGGGTGTTTGCCCTGCACGCTTAATAAACAAACTACAGCTAGTGCAAAACGCAGGCGCTAGAGTTCTTACCAGAACCAGGAAGTATGACCATATTACCCCGGTTCTGTCAACACTGCATTGGCTGCCTATTAAACATCGTATACATTTTAAAATATTGCTGATTACTTACAAAGCACTAAATGGTTTAGCTCCCCAGTACTTAAGCGAGCTCTTAACCCTCATATGCTCTTAGTTTCCTGTTTACACTCAGTGCATTTGGGGTCTATATGACCCCAAAATGTATAGAATGATTGTAAAAAAAATATACATTTTTAATAATACATATAATATATATATTTTTTTGTTTACTTCTCATCTATACAGTACTGCTGTGTTTTTGGATATACAAATTACTTTTGTACCTATTTACCACACAATCACTCAACTATACCATTAGCTTGCATGTAAAATATTAAATTTTTATGAAAAAAATACTTAAATGATGATCTAAATTAAATATAAGTTGTTTCTTGATATTGATCTAGGTGTTAGCTGTATAATTCTGTCATCTGTTGGTCAAAGAAAAACCTGAAGGAATTACAATTTAAGAAAGAAATTATGTCCATAGATACTCAGCAGAGGGCAATAGTGATCCATTCATTTTACTGGATGTGGCCAACTGCTTATATCATAACTTTTGTGATACATTTTGTGAATTTATATATGTATAAACATTATACAAGACATTAAAAATAAATATTCTTTCAAATAGTAGAATTTTGGTCATTTTTGATGCGTTTTGAAATGTCTGTTTTTACAAAATACCACAGAAATTGCCACATAAGAAACACCTAAAGGACAAGACTTAGAATCAGATTGTAGTTGCATATTATTTATTTTAATGAACCAAATGTGAAAAAAATAATTAACTTTAGAATTAAGAAGAAATAAATTGAATAATATATAAAAAGAAATAGCAGCAATATGCAGAAATGAGTAAAGAGTGAACACTGAATAACAATGCAATTTTATGATAATAGCATTCTGAACACAACATAAAAGCAATAACAAGCTACAAAAAAAATATATTACATAATACACATGGTAAAAAAGCAAAGTCCAGAATGTTGTGAATGAACAAGAATCATGAACAAAAATCAGTCCATGCACGTCTGGCACAAGTAGACGGCGTGAGCAGCACAAATGGCTCTTTTGCAGTTTGCGTACTGCTTATCCGTTTTTGAATCCTTGGCCCGTGGACAAACCTGACACCTTTTTCTTTTGAATGATGGAGTTTCAGTGGAGGGGCCTGGAGCATTGGAAGCATCTTGTTTTCACTTCAGCATTGCTGCAGAGGCTGGTGCATGAGGCAGGCTTTTTCGTCGCTCCATGTGAGGGGACACCAGAGCTTTCCCCAGCTCTTCTAGAAAGAGCCTCCTTTTGTAACTCTTCCCTCTCTCCCATGATGGATTTACCTCCCTCCAAACCACAAATGCATTTATGGCAGATACATCCAGGATGGTAGAGAAGACAACCATTGGCCAACGATTTGTTTTTCGTTTGCAACTGTAGCTTGCAACCATCTGCAATATTGCAAACAAACACACACACAAATTAGTATATCTGCTGGCAAAAGAAATGCCACTCTGTCACCAACTTTGAATAAAAATTTGCAAAAAACATTTTTTTTTGTCACTCACTTTGGCATCTTTGTGGCATGTGCTCATCAGCAGCACATTTTTTACGCCTTTTGGGGCAGTATGACACAAGGCTGTGTGTCTCAGTGAAAGCAAAGATAGAGGAAAAACAAACTTGGTCCCTCGTTGTCAGAAGGGCAGGTGGAGTTCAGGTTTGTTTTTCCTAACTGTGCCAACCATTGTCAACTTCCTTCTCAGGAGCTCCTGGCCAAGGGCATATGATGTGAAGAAGTTATCACATGTTACTGTGTGTCCCTGGAGACCAGTGGCCCAAATCAAGGACCACACGCATGCCCTGATTTCTCTCTGGCTGCCTGCTTCATCGTTATCTTTGATTGTGGAGAGGATAAAAGCTTGGATTCAACATCACCTCTCCACTTCATCCAGGGTACTGACAGCCTCTGGCGGAGTCATTCGAACCTTTTGATTTACAGCCCCTTCTTTTACTCCCCAACCGGACTATGATTTTTCCCTTTGATTTGAAACCCCTAGACTTTGTTATATTCAGTTAATTGTGATTTTCGAGGAGAAATAAAATCTTGCAAGTCATTTTTGGTGTACTTGTTTATTTTATGTACGGCCGAAACGAGCTGGCCGTAACATAAATTGGAGTCTCGTCCGCGATCCTACTGGGGTTGGAAACGTTGGTAAGTATGGGTTGTATGTGTGTATGTTTTTGTGAATGGTTACCTTTATAAATGAGAAACTCTGGTTAGTTAGAGTGTTTCCAGCTGGATTGTGAATGCAATCCTTCCGACGGAGCACTGTTTGTTGTTTTGTTTTGTTATTTTGCCTTTCTTGTTTTTGGAGGTTATCCTGGGTGGAGATTAACTCTCTGTAGGGGGTACGCTTCCGGACTTTCAGTCTGACTGATTGTCGCGGAGTTTAGCGTTTAATGTCGCCTCGAGCCCGGTACATCTCTGAAGACTAGGTAGGATTTAGTTAGTGTTTTTCTGAGTTAGGAGCTGGAGTTCTCTTATATTATAAATGGTAAATCCATTCTACAAAAATAAAAAAAAAAGTTAAATCGCTGAGTTTGCGTGTATAGTGTAGTTTATTTTGCGCTTACACTGTGTTTTGACTTGTGGGAAGTCTTTGAAAATTTTGTGAATGAGGTTGCGTAATACGGTGACGAAAGTTCCTTTTTGAAGCAGTGGCTTATGGGAATTGTATTTTGAGTGAACGGCATCTCACGTGTGTTAGCTAGTAGTTTCGTTTGTGTTATTGTGCATAAAACATATGAACAAAATGTCTTCAGTGGTTGAGGATTTCTTTGCGTGTCCATCAGAAGCTTTGCTTGAGAGTTGTACAAAAGAGCAGTTGGTGCAAATCGCCGAACGCTTCAGTGTCGATCTTACTTCTCAAGAGAAGAGGCTGAAGGAGACTATGGTGACTACTTTGAAGAGGTCACTTGTGGATAGAGGAGTTATAGAGGTAAGCACTGAGTTAATTACTCCGAGTGAATCGTTTGTGTCTACTCCTGCTGAGGTTTATAGTGAAAATGAGACAATTTCCAGAATTGTCTTTGCAGGAGAAGCAATTGTGTTTAGATGCCGCGACAATTCGTGCTGAACGAGATGATCGCGCTATGAAAGAGCGAGCGGTAGAGAGAGAATTCGAAGAGAGAAAATTAAGTCATCAATTAGCTATGAGAAAAATGGAGCTTGATTTAGAAGAGAGTTAGAGTCTTCTTCAGTTAGAGAAGGAACGTGAAGAGAGAACGCTTCAGTTAGAGAAGGAACGTGAAGAGAGAACGCTTCAGTTTGAGAGGGAACGTGACGAGAGAGCATTTCAGATAAAAAAGTTGGAGTTAGAATTAGCAGCAAAGACAGCTGAAGTTTCACAAGCGAATGTGCCTCCTGTTCCACAACAGCATGCGAATGCAGGTGAACCTGTGTTTGACGTTCACAGAAACATGAGATTAGTGCCGCCATTTTCTGAAAAGGAAGTGGATAAATATTTTTATCACTTTGAACGTGTTGCTTTATCCATGAAATGGCCGAAAAGCTTTTGGACTTTATTGTTGCAGTGTGTGTTCACAGGTAAAGCTCAAGAAGTTTATTCTGCACTCTCACTGGAACAGAGTGGTGAGTATGATGTTGTGAAATCTGCTGTGTTACATGCATATGAACTCGTGCCTGAGGCATATCGTCAGAAATTTAGGAATTTGAGTAAAGCTGATGAATGTACTTATGTTGAATTTGCAAGAGAAAAAGAGAACTTATTTGATCGTTGGAGCACTTCAATGAAAGTTACAACTAAAGAGCAGTTAAGAGAATTAGTGCTCTTAGAGGAGTTTAAACATTGTGGTCCTCATGCTGTAGCTACACATCTCACTGAACACAAGGTGAATACACTTTCTGAAGCCGCTATCATGGCTGATGAATTTGTGTTAACCCATTGTGGGTCATTCAGTTCAGTAGGTCTTAAAACTAACAATATGAGTAACTCTAAGTTTTGCTTTCAACCTAAGACAAAGTCTGCTGTGATGAGTAGGAATAGCAAGACAACAGTTGCTGAACATTCTAGTAAACCTGTACTCTCACGGGACATGGTTTGCTTTTATTGTAAGAAGCCTGGTCCAAAAATATCTGACTGTCTGATACTCAAGAAGAAAGAGAGATTGACGAAATCTGTTGCTTTAGTTTCTACCTTACCACTTACCATTGACACTTGTGATGAGAAGGATCGTCATTTGTCCAGTTCCGGTGATAAATCTGTTGATCAGTGTATAACTTCTGTTGATTATGCACCTTTTATCACAGAAGGAAATGTGTCATTGCCTGGTTCAAACGAAACGGTGCCAGTACGTCTTCTTCGAGATACGGGAGCCGCGCAGTCGTTTCTTTTAGAAGGAATCTTGCCTTTAACTTCTGAAACTGCTACTGGAACTCATGTATTAGTGCGAGGGTTTGAGATGAGGTTTACCGAATTGCCTTTGCATCGAATTCATCTTTCCTCTGCCATTGTATCTGGTGAAGTAGTAGTTGGTGTTCGACCTGCACTTCCAGTTCCTGGGATTACATTTATTCTGGGGAATGATTTAGCTGGTGAGAATGTTTGGGTCGGAGTGAAGTGGTAGCTCCACCCATAATAGCATCTACACCTAGGAAATCTGACGTGGGAAATTGTAGAGAATTTCCTGATTTGTTTCCAGCTTGTGCAGTTACTCGATCAATGGCTAAACCATTATCTGAAAATCAAGTTGAAGTTCCACTGCATGATACCTTCTTCTATACTGTTCATACAGGTGATTCAGGATCGGATGTGTCCAAATGTCCTGAGCAGAGAGACCTGAAGTCCTGTTCTTCGTTGTCTTCTGACCAGAAAGATTCAACAGTGTTGCGACATGAATCTAACGATACATCAGTGGTTCTGTCCACCTTGAGAAAACCAATGTTTGATCTCTCTGATGTTGATGATTGTTCTCTGACTTCTTTGTTCCAGATTTCTCGAGAGGATTTGATTAGAGCTCAACAGAGCGACGACAGTCTTAAAACTTTATTCTCTGAAGTAGGGTCTAAGAAATTTCTGATCCTCAGTCTCCTTCGTACTTTCTTGATGATGGTCTGCTTTGTCGGAAAGTGGTGTTACACGAAGATGTTTCTCTAGAACCTAAAATCCAGATTGTGGTTCCTTTAACGGTGAGCGAATCTGTGTTGCATTTAGCTCATCAAGGACTTGCTGGTCATACGGGAGTTCGTAAAACGTACGATCGAGTCTTGCGACAGTTCTATTGGCCTAAGGTGAAACGAGATGTGGCGAAACATTCAATCTTGTCATACATGCCAGATCACCGGGTAAGCCAAACCAAAAAGTTCCTGTTGCTCCGTTGCAACCTATTTCCGTCGTGTCCACTCCTTTTGAACATTTGGTTTGTTGACTGTGTTGGTCCTCTGCCTCGTCCAAGACTGGTCACCAATACCTTTTAACAGTTATGTGTTAGATTATTCGTTATCCGACTGCTTATCCATTAAGGTCCGTTACCACTAAATCTGTCTTGAAGGCTCTCACTAATTTCATGTCGACCTTTGGAATTCCTAAAGTCATTCAGCCCCGATCAGGGCTCGAACTTCATGTCGAAACAGTTCTCAAAAGCCCTGCGTCAACTTCGAGTGAAACACAATATCTCTAGCGCTTATCATCCGCAGAGTCAAGGAGTTCTTGAGAGGTTTCATCAAACCCTGAAGTCCCTTTTAAGGTCATATTGTGTAGAACTCGATGCGGATTGGGAGGAAGGTCTGCCGTGGATGTTGTTAGCGATACGTGAGGTAATCCAAGAAAGTCTTGGTTTAGCCCGAATGAATTAGTGTTCGACATGTAGTGAGAGGACCTACGGCTGTGTTAGCTGAGGAGTGGCGGATGCCTAAACTGTCTGAAAACATTTCGGATTATGTAAGTGGATTTCCGGCGTAGATTATATGAGGCAAGAGCTCTCGCTAAAAAGAAGTTGAGTAAGTCTCAAATAAAAATGAAACAATGCTTTGACAAAAAGCTAAGTTAAGAGAATTTCAGGTAGGTGATCAAGTACTTGCTTTTGTTGTCCCTACCTGTTAATCCATTTCAAGCTAAATTTACAGGCCCCTATAGTTGTAGTTACAACGTCGGTCACCGTGATTTGCCAATAAGACATGTCCTGGATCAACATATGTTGTTGGTCCTGGATCAACATTCCTGTCCCAAAAATGTAGTCTTTAACCCAATCCCTACCCCTAAACCTAACCCAACCCATAACTTTTCCCTAAAATCAGAGGGTAATGAAAGGTGAATAACACTAATGTTTAAGTACTTCATCCTGGTTCTAAGCCTAAACGTGACATAAACGGTAAACTTTCCCTCAAATCTGATTGGTTGATTGGAAAGTTGATCCAGGATCAACAAAGATGTTGATCCTGGATCATGTGGTACTTGGTGAAATGACGTTCACCGTTAAGGCTTTCTGATAATAACTATCTGTTGAATACTCCGACTCCTAGGAAAAAGGTACAAGTTTTGTCACAGTAACTTGTTGAAATTGTTTCACAGTTCCTGTTCGTTCTGTTACTGTGAATATGGTAAAATTTTGGTGACTCTTTTTCAGAACCATCTTCTCTCTCTCCCCAAAACGATGGGATTCTTTGGAGAATGCTGATGAGGACGAGGGTTTTCTTTCTCGAAAAAAGTTGACGGGCGACTTAAAAACTCGGAGATTCTTTGTAACCTGACCTCTCATCTTTCCGACGTGGTGTTATATAGTTCATCTTGGTCCGAACATCTTAACCAAATTAAAGAACTATTTACCCGTCTAGCCAAAGCTAATCTTACGGATAACCTCGCTAATCTGAATTCGCGAAAGCAAACCGTTACCTATTTAGGTAAAATTGTGGGAAATGGTTTGTAAAACCTATTGAGACCAAGGTTAAGCCATTTGTGACTTTCCTTACCCTCTACTCGTCGTGAATTGCGACGGTTTCTCGGTATGGTGGGATATTACCGAAGCTTTGTGGAAAATTTCGGAAGTGTAGTTTCCCCTCTTACCGATCTATTGAGCCCAAGTAACTTTTCAGTGGTCTGAGCTCTGTCAACCAAGCTTTTGACAATTGTAAAGCGTTGCAGGCGTGTGCCCCTGTCTTAACATCCCCGGATTTTGAAAATCTTTTAGCCTTGCAATCGATGCAAGTGCTTGTGGTGCGGGCGCTGTTCTCTTACAGGAGGATTCGAGCAAGTTTTGCATCCGTAAGTTACTTTTCTAAAAAGTTTAATCGCTCAACAAGTATACTCTACTATTGAGAAGGAAGCTCTTGCCCTAGGTTGGCATCCAACATTGAGGTATCTTGGGGTCAATCGCTGCGCCGATTATTGCTATACCGACAAATCCGTTTTTTTTTAAATCGTGGGGAATCAAAACCACGACTTATGCGTTTGGAGTCTCATTTTACAACCGTTCTATCTTGAGATTAAACACATTCAAGGGTAGGAAAATCATAGCAACACACTACAAAGACATGATCAAACCTTCTACGTTGCCCCTTTCTTTGCACTCTAGGCCCAGGGTGCTGAAGGATGAAACACGTTCAAATACTCGCACTTATTTTGGGTTTTGCTAATTGTCTTTTTAAGGGCCCCAAGCCCTAAGGCAAGGGCCCCTATTGTTTTCCTAAGGATTATTTAATTATTATTATTATTAGGCCCAAGCCCAAAGGGCGAAGGCCCCATTGTTTTCCTAAGGTTATTGGGGCCCCCAAGCCCAAAGGGGAAGGCCCTATTGTTTTCCTAAGGATTATTTTTTATTATTATTATTATTATTATTATTAATTATTTTTTACTACCTTTTGGACACTTTTGAGGCCTTAAAAAGCCAAAAACTCCTGAAACCTTTGCACACATGTCGAACCCCGGCCATCAGGGCCGGCTGAAGATGGTACCCGGGCGTGGCGGGGGCTCGACAGCGCCCCCTGGAACGGGGTCCTAAACATGGTCCATAAATAAAAAACGCTTGCATGAAATAATATAAACTCGGTACACATGAGATCTATCGTTTCATAATACTTCGCACTCTAACTTTTTAACCCCAGCCCAACGGAAGTCGGCTATTTAGGCTTTTTGGAAAACGCATGCAATGGGAATTTGAAGAAATCCTCCTAGAGAATTCAAACACACGGCACGAAACTCGGTCAGCGTGAAGCAAACATTGAGGATAAATTTGCGAGGGGTTTTTGATATCTCGAACGGTTTGGCCGTGGCGAGGAAAACGAAAATAATGGCGGAAACGTGAAACGGGGGGAAATGTTCATAACTACGCATACTTAACTGATTGATGAAACTTCACAGTGTGTTTGTTGTAAGAGCCCGATCACAAGGATGTGACTATGTGAGTCAAAGTTTAAGCGCCACCAACTGGCCAGGGAAGTTGTCACTTTCAAAATGCTTTGAAATCACCCCTTATTTTTTTCCCGATTTGCTTCAAACTTCACTTATAATGAAAAAATTGTGTGGGCCCTTTAAAATTAAATTGTTGGGAGGCTATGTGCCTGCCTCGTGTGTGTGTGTCTGTGAGTGTGGGAAGGGGGAGGGGGGTGGGGGTATATTAACCCATTCACTGCTGTGTGGTTTGGCCTTCATTAAAAAAAAATAAATGCTTAACCTTGTATTTTTTAAATACGTTTTTTAATAAAGGCATATAACAACATCCCCATTTTAAAAATTTTTAATAAAACATTGTTTTTATGTTTTTCAAGCCATTTGATTTATGAGGACTTTTGAAATTCCCAAAAACCCCCATAAGTTTTTAAAACCAGGTAATACACTCAAATACAAATTTGTGTCCTCATAAATCACTAAACCAAAACCCCCACAAAACCCAAACCCACACACAAACCACACACACACACCACACACACCCCCACACCAAAGACGGGGTTTGGAAAAATATTTTAAAAGTGCATAATTGAAAAACCGCAAGGCACCCCTAGTCCATCTTATTAAAAAATTTCTTACTTTCATTTTAATTTGTAAATTTGATCAATAAATTAATTATTTAGAATAATAAGATACATATTGGTTACCCAGGTAGGGGGGATCAAAAAATTCATCATTTACATTGAAAAAAAACAAAGCATTAAAAGATTTATAGATTGTTTTAAATATGATAATTAAAAATCGTTGGAAAGAATGATACTTTTTTAAAATAACACGAACCTCACTAGGTGCGCCAGGCACCGTCTTAATGAGCGAGTCTTGATTCATTCGTTCAAACATTCTTCGAACGACTGAGTCATTTATGAATGAGACAGGTATGGATTGGGCATTGAATCTAGGGTTTTGCGATTCTACCATTAAAAATATATTTGCCGACGGTTTTTATTCTTTATCAACACACAGTGTAAGTAACTATAAAGTTAATTTCTTTTCTTCCCCAGTTCCCCGGGCCATGTATTTCGGGAGAAACTTTTTTTTTAAAACGACAAAACAAACTCACTTACAACATTTGAAAATCAGAATAGAAGATAGTTAAGGGACAGGGTTTTAACCAGGTTTTTTAATATTTATAAATAAAACGCTAACTTTACATGTCTATTTTGGCTTTGGTAAATCACGTGCCAAGCATAAACGCGTCACCATGGAAACATGGGGGGGGGGGGGATCGCGATGCTGGCTTAAAGAAAAAGGGCACAAGAGGCAAAACTCTGATGTTTTTTCGGGTAACAGCCACTAGGGGGCCGCTTCGGGAGCGGGGGCCGCCTTTTTGGGGATGAATTTTCCCCAAACGGGAGTTACTGGACAACAGAAACAGATAACAGTTTTTTGAGGTATTTTTTTTCTTGCTTTATAGAAAAATTTCCATTTTATGCAATTTTTACACATTTACTACTATTTTTAAAGTTACCAACTCCATTTGGCCCTGAAATATATTTTGTACTTTTAATCCCCTGGATCATGCTACAAACAGGGATGATCTTATGGAACATTTTTGCTTTTTGCTGTGTCCGTTATCCTATAATTGCCACAATTTTGTACAGGGGCTGGTGTTTTTGTTTACATATTTTTTTGCTTTAAGGGTCAAAAAATATACGATATAAGAAGTTTACTGTAAAGCTGTTTCTATTGCTGTTGTATGGCCTAATAGTTGTACAAATAAGAGTTTGTAGGCCTAATACTGTATAAAGTGTTGTTGTAAACCATTAAATAAGCGCATTTAGTTTTTATATTTGTTCAAATATTATAATGTTTTTTTTCCCCATATTGATTATGAAAAATGAACAGCAAAGAGTATGATATCGGGAGACATGAAGTGGCTCATACATGATTTTGACTCATTAGCCCCACGCTGTGTTTTTTTAGAAAAACCTTTCTTTTTAAAAATTTAAATTTTGTTTTTTATAAATTTTTATCTTATTTTTATTTTTTTTAAAATTTTAAACGGCTGGATTTAATAAAGGCAAATATAGCAGACATAATCATGAAAATCCCGGGGCCGGCGCTCGTCTTGAGCGAATCTCATCATAAAATTAAAACCCAAATATGCCTCAGACATGAGAAAAAATAGAAAACTTGCAACTAAATATTTAAAAAAGAAACATTCCCCAAAAGGGAAAAAAAATAAAGGGTACTCTCTGATTTATGTTGCCACAAATCACATATGTTGAAATAAAGAGATTTTTATGTTTTTAAATAACATTATAAATAATACATCTTTAAATAATTTGATTGAATGCTGAATGGGTTTTTTCTTATTCAATTTAGTAAAATTAAAACTTTAGTTGTGATAATTAAAAAAGATTGAATATTAAATATCGAAGTTTTGCTCATTTAATAATAGTAGCACAATATAAAGGGTATAAGTGCGCAGCTCCCCCTGTCAATGATCTAGCACCCCCTCGGCACCTGGGGTTAAAAAAAAACTGGCGCTGCCTCCTCTTTTTACATAATTATTTTTAACCTAAAAAAAGACCTCTGCACTGGGCTAAATATATGGCTTTCCCC